>VCJM01001480.1:61689-72567 GCA_024139495.1 Backusella sp. ASU-2019c | reverse complement strand
AAAAAAAAAAAAGCTATACAGTAAGATTTAGACTGGTGGTGACTACCAGATCAACTGAACAGAATATGGGAAAAGATGTTTGAAACGAATAGGGGCCACATTGAACTTTTTGAGAATAAAAAAAAAAAGCAGATGTAGATAGCAGAAATTTAGTTCCTCGTGTTTTGAAGGAGTGAAAATAGAACTAATGGAATATATATAAAGTAATTTAGTACAGGTTGTCGTAGAATGAGTATACCAATATAGCATATCTTTGTAATAAAACAACTAAACCCAATACAAAACAGTAAAGGCCTTAGTTGTACTCAATCAGAAGAAGCAGGAACAAGAATAAATTATAAACTACAAAAACACCATTCACTCGCTGTGATAGGTGGAAACAGTAACCACCCATCAAACCTTCCATCGTCAAATCTGTATTTTTCCCTAAATGTCCCGTCCTATATCCATGCTCCGAAGATCATATTTATGTATAAAAGACCCACCTTTTTCTTAGTAAAAAGGGCATCTTTAATTTGACTTTTTGTTATTTTGAAAGAATAAAGTTCACAGTTAAACAATATTTCTTTATCTTTTATTTTTACTCTCGTGATACGACACAGGTATTAATGTTGTTATTAAATTCTTCTTACCTATGTATCGCTTCCATCAGTAGTAAGTACAGTCATGTTTCCTTTTCTGAAAAAGAGACGTACGGATGATTTAATTTTACAATGATTCCTCAATAAACTCATCACTTTCTTTGATCCATAAGCAAATCCCCTCTCTCGTTAAATTCATTCGTCTATAAATTCACTACTTTCGACATTCCATTCGGGACCACTGTGTCAGCGTGAAAGTGACTAATTTATGGTTCGGCACATCGAAGAGCACACACAAGAACAAGAGAGAGAGAAAAGGGGCGCCATAGGAGAGGTCGGGAAAAAGGATGACTACATAAAAGCACTCTTTCTCAATGACTACTTCTTTATACAACATAAATTACATTTGAAAATACCTGTTACGATAATGGTAGCAAAATCAAAGCCAAGAAAAAAGCGGAAAAGAAGAGGCGCATGTTAAAATATATAGCTTGCTCTTAAGTATACTTCTTTTTTACTTTCTAATACATCGTGAATAGAACACAATTTAAATCGACTGCATGTTGTATTTATTAAAAATATAATTTATTGTGCTTGTGAATTATTGTACCGTACTTCTGTTTTGATGACGATAATATAACTTTTGCGAAGGTGATGATATATTACTTTTCTAAAATCAAGCTTTTCCAATTGCTTTTGAGAAGAAAAAAGGTCCTTTATTTATATAAAATTTATATTTGTATAAGAAAATATAATATATATCCAATAAATCAGTGGAAACTAAGAACGGGTGTTTACCATAAAAAACTCATATAGTGTATCACACACGAAAGTTGCATAAGGTATTCCAACGTATTTATCAAAAGGTAAGGATTTCATTGCAGGAGAACTGGAGCGGTCATTAATAGGATCAGGGTTTGATTCAGATGCCTTATCAGCGGAGTACCAGCGTTTCGTATTGCTAGAGGTTTCCACAATTAGGACTTTATCTTGGTCAGACGGAAGTGTATCTCTGAACTCCAAATAGGATAAATTCAAATCGCCCAAATAGAAAGATGGCCGAACCCCAGTACAGGCATCAATAATTAAAATGTACAGTTTTGGAAATGCTTGAGAAATAAAAAAATCCATGCCCATTGGTAGAGAGCATCCTTTGAGTTTTAGGGTTTTGAGACTGTGACATTTTGACAAAGCTGATACATCAAGCAACATATTAGCATATGTCACTTCCAGAGCTGAGATATTATTTCCAAGTGAATCCAACAGGCGGTTAATATCAACTTCCTTCTGTGATTGTGAGCCTAGATTATGATTAATGCTTAGTACTGTAAGTACTGACAACTTGGCTAAGAGGGTTCGAGAAATATTATCGGGGGTAGAATGCAGAGATAGTTTTTCAATAAACAGAGTTTGCTCCGATCCAGCGATGTAGTTAATTTGACTTTCAATCATTGAGTTACTAACAGTGAGCTCCTTTAGCTGGCAACCATGTAGATCCAATGTTGGAAAAACATACTGAGGGTGATTTGAATCAATTAACGTTAGTGTTGTTAAGTATGGCGCGATCTGTTACATTTGTGGAATAAGCCCACTATCCATGCCAACTGAAATATTCAAGTTGTTCACCATAACATATTAGAGCATGTTCGTGAGCTTCGGGTATTTGTTAATCATATATTTTTGAAAATCAATGTATTTGTCGGTTGACGAGGTGTGAGCATTGTTTAAAAATAGTTTTGTCATATACTTCGCAGGTTTAACCTCTAGAGGAAGAATATTGGAATCGATCTTTATATCACGAAGGAACAGTGAGGACAACAAAGGTAATTTGTCATTTAGGGACTCTAGGTTCATCAATGATAGACTGTAGTTTCGCAGTAATAGACATTTAAGTGTAGGCGCGCTTGCAAGTAGTGTAGTGAGCTCTTCTCCAGATTGATATTCTTTTCCGCATATTGATATTTCTGACAACACAGGACATAGAGATTCCTTGAGGATTTGGTTGGTAAACACGTTACTTGATGGTTCTATAATGCGTTTAATAGATTTGGACCAAGAATGAAACGATAGCGTGTTTGTAAACCTTAGGTCGTAATCTTTATTGGCGCTTCCATAAAATTCCAATTCGCGAATATTAAAAAATAAAAAACTAAGAATATCGATTTCAGCGCTTTCAATGTCTTTTATTTCGAGTATAAGTCTTTCAACCTCATTGCTTTTTGATGGATCCCGGTGTATTTTGGAGATTAGTTTATCCAGTTGAAGTTTACTTTGAAGCCGAACCGTTGAAAAAAGGACTGTATTCTCGAGTACTTTCTTCCACGCGCGACAAACAATCAAGCACTCTACTTTATCGTTCTGATGTAATGGGTGGAATATCTTGTCCAGAATTTCGGTTGGAAGGTTATTCATTAGAAGTAAAAAATGGTAAGAAGAAAGGAAGGTGTCTTGACAAATTTACTAGTTTTCTTATGTTTATATATTTTTTTAAAATGATCTACCACCCTGTACAGGATTTATGTATATACATATATAGAGTGGACTGATAACACTTGCATAAAGCAATAGTACTCTTGGAAAAATAACAACTTTCAATACGAAGCTTGCATAGTTAAATATTATATCAGTGCTTATCGCCTCTTTTTTTTTGTTCTAGATTCTTTTTCTTTTAGTTATGATTTGTTATTTTCTGTTATAAAATACTATTTTTAATGGCAGGTCTTAGATGTTTTATTCTCGTTATTCCCATTTTTTTCATAAAGTGGGAAATTACTTATGAGATGAAAAGATTTGTCCCTTTTGCTATATATGGGTCTCTTTAGGAAGCCCTTTCATTAAATACATGTCTTCTTCCTTTTCTTAAAATACTTAATTGATTGTATTTATAGGTTTTTTTTTTATATCCATGAGACTTTCAAGCCGTGCTGGTTAATAAATTTCATCGGTAGTTTTGATTAACCTCATGTCTTCGAGGAAATACAAAAAGGGCAATTGATCAGTCATCTTTTCAGTGAAATCAAATCATCATAAGCAACAAATTCAAATGAACATGTTATTTCCACCCTTAAAGTTGCTTATAAAGTGAAATACTTAGAAAGTACATACAATGAGATTTGTAAAATACATGGAAAAGATCTATTATCACTTTTTTAAACCATACATTAGCGCTAAAAAAACAGTTTTATTTCGTTATCATTTCGTTCATATTAAATCTAAAAAATAAAAGGAAATGTTTCATATAATATGTATACAGTATGAGTATTTTACAATCCTCTTGACGCGGTAAACGGAGGTAGATTATCGTGGAATCTTGCTTGTAGTTTAAACTTCCATTTTTAACTTTTTGATACTTTTTTCTCCACTCGGAATATCATTCAGACTAAAAATGAAATATGGTCTAAACAGAGCATTTTTCATGTGTTATATTCTCATTTTTTTAGAAGAATATTTTACACAAGAAAAATTATTAATTAACCGTTTTCTAAGTCACAATGTGTTATGATGCATCTTCCCGAGAATTTGCTAAACTACATAGGCGTAAAAGAGGATTTCTGAGCAGATCGCCTTGTTGAGTAGGTCTTTTTACATAAAACACACTTTGTGACAAAGATGAGCTATCTGTTGACGCTCGAAGCTCAGTATTTGCGGTAAAATAAATAACCGTACTCAATAAACTCACTACTTTTGGCGCCCATCCTTAGAGGCGAATTTACCAAGAGCCATTCATCCTTTTTATTGTGTTAATTGCTTATTATGATTATGTTATAAACATATTTGTGATGGAAGCTATAGGCAGATCGATAAGAACAAAATCCCTCCTTTTTTATTATTGACTTTGTAAATCAAGCAACAAAGCTAATTATACATTAAGTACTCCTAATTTCAGCATTGTCTTTGCCTGCTATTTTCCTTAGATTAGGCAGATGTGCCAAATAGCAGTTATTTCGAAAAATAGTGACGTCACGGATTTTCAATCAAAATAAAGCAAAAATAATTGTGTACTTCTTGATCTTTCCCTTTTATTTCGCTTTTAATCATTACCCTTAGTTTACGCGTTAACGCATTCTTAATCTCTCCGCTAATTTACGTTCTCAAGTCACATTTACAGTTCCCTTTTTTTATTTTAATCTCGCTTAACAGCTACACACAAAGTCCTTCCGAGGCTCATTTTACAAATCGCCGTAAGGCTCATCTTTTCTCAAGCTTAGCTCCGTCTACAGCCGTAACTTTTTAAAGTTCTACTTACAACTATATATATACAAAGCGCTTTTTCCCGGTGGTTTCGCTCCTTTACACCAGCTTCATTGTTAATTAATTTACTTAATTACTTATAATTCAAGAATGCCCAGTGTAAGATACTCATTTCGCAGATCTACAGTTAACGCAGGAATTGCTTCTCAAAGCCTTTCCGAACATCATGGTAATGAACGTGACGCCAGAAGAGAACGTGCCCGTGCCCGACGACAGGCAAGTGCCACGGTAAGTACCTCGTCCCGTGTGTTGGAATCCCCACCGAACACTGTCATGCCAATCGCTTTCCAAGCATTGACCCATGTTCAGTTAGTAAGTGGCGACCGACCAGAGATAACTGCCACGGTAACTACCTCGTCTGCAGAATTGGAAGTACAGACACCAAACCCCCTTGAGCACGGCTCTGTTTCGGCAGTAGCTAGCCTTGGGGTAGTAGGTTATGGAAACCAACAGGTAAGTACTTTTGTACCCACCTTGACTTCTGCGTCGGAAGTACCACAGCCAACCCCAGGTGTTTTTGAAGCTGAACTTGTAGCAACTGCTACAGACCCAGTGGATGCGGCATCTGCAACTCGCTCTGGTATCAGAATGAAGAGATCGTCTCGATCACCTTCCCCCTTGCCCTTGGGCAAGCGAAGACGTATTGAACGATCTGGTTCATTAGGAGAGGGTAGTCCGCAGGTAGCAGAGTCCTCGGCTGCTGCCATTGCTAGGGCTACTAGCGCTTTACAAAGACCTGCAGTAGGTGAAGATGCTGCAGGCAATATGGATGTTGAGATGGCTGAAGCCACTGATGTGGGTTTGGAACCACTACCATCTCAGCTTGCTTCGGTAAGTTTTGTGTTGGGTTTGTCTGGGAATGAAGCAGCGCCAAGAGAAGCCCCCGCTTCTCCACGGGCATTGGATGCTGCGGAAGCCATGTTGGGTTTGGGCTGGGTGCAGCCAGTGCCTACTCCACTCCCATCACCAGCAGGCTCATCACCTGTGACATCGTCACCACCGCCACTACCACCACAGCAGCAGCAGTCGCAAACGCCAGCACCATCGTCTGCCGATGACATGGAGGCCGCCCAGGCCATGTTGGGTTTGTGGACCCCGGTATCGCTCCCCGTGCCACCCTCGCCAGAAGCAGCAGCAACAGAACCATCATCACCAAGGGCTTTGGAAGCTGCAGAGAGTATGGCTGGCCTCTCTGAGGGATCAGCTCCTCTTCTCTCTCCCCTTCCACAAGCGCCTTCGCCACGAGCCTTGGAGGCTGCAGAGAGTTTGGTTGGCTTTGCCGAGGGAACAGCTCCTCTCTCTCCCCCTCCACCATCACCACCATCACCACGTATGATCGCGGGTGCCGAGGATTTGTTGGGCTTTGCCCTCCCTCCACCAGTGGTTGACGAGGAAGATGAGGAGGAGGCTCAATTTGCAGCCATCCTCCTTGAGTTGGAGCAGAACCCTCCTCCTCCACCAGTGGTAACCGAGGACGTAAAGGCTCGTCGCCGCCAGTACCTTGATGCACACATGCCAGCATCCCCCTACAATGTTGGTATGTTGGCTCAAGTTGCTGGTGGGTCTGATGGTTGCATCTTTTGCACAGAGATGTTTGAGGAGGCGAACAGCAATGTTCGCATCCTCAGCTGCAACCATGTCTTCTGCCAGCCATGCATTGATGAATGGTTGGCAGAACAGAACAACAACACCTGCCCTGTTTGTCGTGAAAATGTTTTCCGACAAGCTTAAGGGCATGGTGTTGGACACAAAAACAAAGAATAGGAATTAGTAAGATATTTAGATAATAGTATTGTCTCATTTTATATCGAGTTGCTCATATTTTTATTATAAATAGAATATTGAAAAGAAGTACTGTAGCCAAAAACCAAAGTAATCCAAACCAAGAAACCGAATGAAACCCATGCAAGCCAACAATCTAAAGACAAGAGGCTGTGACAGGTGTACAAGCAAAACAGTGACTGTGCCAAGTTTTTGTTTTTTATTTTCCAACTGAAAATAAAAAACGAAACTCTTTCTGAAACTGGTCCTTCCGAATGAACAAGACTTAAAGACAAAGAAACACACAAGCACAGCCAACAATCATAGCAGCATGGGTTGAAACATGAAGAACCGAAAAGGCCTGGGCAACACTATTGCACAAGTACAGCCTTTTTTTTTCTTTTAAAGCAAAAGGCGGCATCGTGGTGGTGTTGTTTGTGAAAAAGGGCGACTTTTTTTTTCATATTTGCTTTGAGAAAAAAAAAAAGAAACGGTTTTGTGTCAATAGTGCATTCGATAGAAACAAGTCAAATATTCTATCGAGTAAGAAGAAGGAAGTCAACAAAACGATCGTTGAAGCAATGGGCATATAAAAAGTGAAGCCATGCGAAAGATCGTTTTGCTTGATCTAATTCTTCGACCAATATGTGGTGGTAAAAAGTCTATTTGTTGTGAACTGATGGTAAGCCATATTATTTTGCCATTCTTATTTGAAACAAGGGTCTAATATATTTTATTTCTTTAGTAATGTTGGAACATGACAATAGGTGGTGAACAAAGAGTTGTAAGTAGCAAACATGTGGAGGCTTGTCAGGTTCTCAAAGCAAGGTAATAAACATAAAATATGATAAAATAATGGAAGTGTATACTTATATTTATCCTTTAATAGGATGAGCTTTATCAAATCAACAGCATTGATGAAAGGATTCTTGAAAAGGAAATGGAGGATACATATGAAACTCTTTTTCTTTGGCTTTGGGGAAGTTGCGGCGATGGATGATGATGCCTGACACTAAAGTGGAGTTGAGCAACCAAATCGAGACTGGATGAGCCAAGACAATCGTTTCAAGCCAATATAGCGATAGTCTTGGGTGATTTGTGTGCGAGATGATGCCAACAAGTAGAGCCGATAGAACAAAACTGCCAACTATTTTTGTTCTGAGGACTTTGAACGTAGCTAGTACGAAGAAATGGGCAACGGGATCATTGGATCCTAAGGATGATGACGGAAAAGCGAGTGGTTTGAACAAGTCGATCAGACCAACAGGATGGAGCTGGATATAACTTATGCCACAGTGGAAAGTGTGAATGAGGTGATAAGCATTTGAAATTGTGGGCAACGTCGAGAAATCATGAGATGGAACCAGCGTCAACGGTGATATCGAAGCCAATAAAGGGAACTGATATCCAGGGTACAATTGAATGCTAACAAACTATAATGAGGGAGCATTTGGTTATACACATCCTCGCTTTTCCGCCGATCGTCGAAGGAACATGCATTGCAATGGTATTGAAATACAGTACGTATACTAAAAATGAATACAAGATCATGAATTATTTTATTAATATGATTTATTGTAGACTGCAAAAGGTGATATCAACTTGAAACAAAACGAATCAAAGCAAAGCAAATCAAATGAAACAACAACCTGATAAACGAAGTGAAGCAAATTGGTCGACACGTCTACCTACAAAACAAAAAGAAATGCCATATTACAAAACAAAACAAAACGAACTCCATTCCACTCCAAACGAAAACTTCAATTTCAATCCACATCGTTTCAAGTCAAGTTCATATCACTCTTTGTGGGCCAATCAAACAAGACATTGGATCAAAATAATGCTGGATCTCATACCAAACTCATGAGATTCAACGACTAGAACAATCGATACCAAATAATATGATCAGACACGAAAAGTAGAGAGGAGCTACTAGAGTAATACACTGGTGGATTGACATCCCACTTCCATCCACTGTTGTTTATTATGAAACTAAACCTGATCATCTTACCAAAAGCAGCAAGAAACACTATTAATGGCCGATCTCATATCAACCCAGAAACAGCTAAAAATTACGAGCACTAAAACATATGATCAAACAAGAAGCAACGGAAAGCTACTCAAGCAGCGCACTGATGTATCTACCTACCATATCCATTACAGACATTTGTGGTGAATCCCAGCTTGATTGTATTCTCTAAAACAACAAGAAGCATTGTTGATTCATGATCTCATATCACCTCGTGAGGTTCATGTAGAGGGAAAGCGAATATAATCATGAATGCCAAAGTAGATGATCAAGAACTACTGGAGCAGCAAACTGGTAGATCGATACCTCACTTTCATTGATTGTTCCTTGCGATGGATCATATTACTTGAAACTGCAAACCAGAAATAACATCGGATCCCATACCAAATATTACGACTCATAAACGCCAAAATATTGGATCAAGCAAGAAAAGAGGAGGATAGCTACTGGATAAACACACTGGTAGATCGATATCTCGCTTCAATTCGGAGTTATTTGTGGTGAAATCCAACCTGGTTGTACTCTCTAAAGCAATGAGAGCCATTGTTGATGCCGAATTTCATATCAATTCATGAGATTCATGTAGGGGGCAAGCGAATACAATCATGGATATCCAAAACTACCATCAACGGGCTACTGGACCAACTGAACTTTGAATCTTATACAAACTCAAAATATTTCAAACAGACCAGATCATGAAATCCAAAATGTTTGATCAACCAAAAAAAAAAACAACTAGTCAACTACTGGGCCAACAAAACGATGGTTCATCATATCTCTTCCATTACAGAAATATGTGGTAGGATTCGATCTGATGGTATTACCTGAGGCAACACGAAACAGCATCCAAAGCAAACACCATATCAGCACGAGATAATTGTTGCAATAAACGGGGGAGCATTTATTGCAAGTGAATTAGTCTACATGCTGATATTAGGATCACGTTTCACGTGCTTTTTTCCAGTTGCCCATCGATGAACCTTTACCCGCAGGACACCCAAACTGGTGAATCTATCAAAGTATCAAGTCAAAGAAAATTGTGAATTCAGCCAACCAAATCGGAAACGACTCGAAGTCATCGGCTGTAATAATTTGACAGAATCAAACAAAACAAGATAATGGAGATAGACTGGTTTAATCCTACACTTTTGGGATGTCCATTGACGAATGATACACTACAACCGAGAATCATTGGTGAAAGTGATCAACGATATCTGATACTAAAAGAAGAAATGAAACAGTGGCAACACTCATTCAAGCTACTGGAAATTCAATTCAAAACAAAAATGATCAAGACGTGCCTTTTAAATAGTATTTGAAAGGAAGGCAAAGTTTGGAATGGAATGGAGTCAAGTTAAATTGAATTAAAACAAAACAAGGTAATTTACGGTATTATTTAGATTTGGGTGTATAATGATGATACTTATACTTATTATTAAAATAGGAATACAAAACTACTCAATAAGGGAATCTCTCAATATCACAAAGTTACAACAAACAAAAAGAATGTCTCAAACGAACCACAGGTCTCTTACTCAGGTTTGACTCTTCAGTTTGGAAAAACGGTAACGACCAGGAAAATGCTCTACACCTAATCCTCGACCTGACGGCAACCCACCTCTACATGGTCTGGTCTGCTTTACGAGAAGTGGTTCCACGTCACCGACAGCTACCCTTGGTAACACTTTACAGCGTGAGATGGATGGTTCCAATTTAATTTTATTCCTCTGTCCAAGCGAAGTAGAGAAGTGGTTTTCACGTCACCGATAGTTACAAAAGTAACACTTTACAGAGTGAGATGGATGACTACCAGAGGTGTGGAATATAGTATTTTTTTTAGGCTGATATCATTCTTTCAAATCAAAAAATAATGACTTGAACGGCGGCTTTGTTATTCAAAAAAATTATCATAACTGCTCTTAATTCCCTTTATTATATTTGTATCATATTGTATTCCTTTCAATGTTAACAAAATTTAATTCAATAAACCCATCAAAAGTAATTTTTCTTTTACAATGTAATAAAACAAAATTTACACATCATACAAACAAAACAAACGCCATCTGCTTTTCAAGTTTATCTTTTTCAGCCCATGCCAACTTTATCTCCATAAATTCAATGATAGGAATAACAGCACAAAGTTATTGCATATATTCATGCATATGCAGATTCATAAACGGGTTACAAGTTTGCGAAATTGTAACATAATGTTGGCTTTAAAGTTTTGTTTATTTGTTTTACTTTTATTACTTGAAA
>VCJM01001477.1:2559-13078 GCA_024139495.1 Backusella sp. ASU-2019c | reverse complement strand
AAAAAAAAAAAAAGAATACGGACCAGTCTTCCACTTTTTTGTCTTTTTTGTACTTCCTATTTTGGATACCTTTACCAGGATTGGATGTAAGAAGATTTGTTTTTAGCTGTCGACACATCCTCGTATGTGCAGACGTATCTTCACATATAAAAATTCATTTTTTGACCTTTGAATTGACTTTTTTTATTTTAAAGAGAAATAAATCAACCCATTGCTTCACATCAATAAATATGTTCGCACCACTAATATCATATGTGTCCTGCTTGGTTGAAATACCTATAAAATAAAGCGATTTAACTAGTCAAATCAAGATGGTTCCAAAGATAATCTATAATAGAAGGCTAGCAATAACAATAACATTAAGATTAAGTACATCATCTTTTTTTGTTTTGTTTAGTACTCCTTCATTCATTACAGTCGAAAACAAGGGAAATCGAGCAAAGAGGGTAACTACAGATCAACAGTGTTTTCGGGAAACAAATTCATTTACAGCCCATTCATCTGTCGTACAGTTGATTATCAATTGTCTTGTTTGTAAGTGCGCAATAAAATATGCATTTTTACTGTTGCAACAAACCAAAATGTATTCATATCTAGTTTGCAGTACTGTTCATACTAATGGAAAAAAAAAATGGAGACTTTCAAAGTGGATGTGAGAGGAACTTATTTCTCAAAATGGCTGAGCTAGTATAAATAGTAAACTTAGCCAACGTCGCACAGGCCATTTAAATAAATAAAAGTGTAAAACTCAAAACAACGTGTTTTTCTTTCTCTTCCTTTTATTCTCAAGGATAAATACTTTATAATCTTTTTAAAAAATACTAGGGAAAAAAGGTAATTACTTCAGTTTTGATCATGTGGAAAGGTTTGTATTATCGAATCGTTTAAATTTGTTAGTTTTATTAACTTATAAAAAAAACATGAAAAAGTTTTTCGAAAAAAGGATCAAGCATCAGATACGCAAGGTATAAATACCTCAATAAACAAAGAAACACCAACACCTATCCCCTCACAAGATGAAGATCAAGAAATAAACAAAGAAACGCATGGAGTTACCCGTTTCCAAGATGAATATTACAAGAAAAATAGGCCACGTACGCCCGAGTTAGAATAACAAAACCGTAGTATTATACCTTCCAGAACAAAAATGGGTGAGTTACTATAAGTATATTCAAATCTATTTTTTAAAAAATATTCTTGATGTTTTTATATATTGCTGCTGTGTTAGCTAGGCCAGTGAGGGAAGGAATAGGTATTTTTTTTTTATTGGCATTTATTTCATAGTAATTAACAATAATATCGAACGTGTTTTTAGAGGATTCTGGGCGAATTAGGCGACTAAGGGAATCTTTGGGTAGTTTTTTTATTGGCATTTATTTCATAATAATTAATAATAATATCAAATGTTTAACAAGAACGGGATAGTAAAAGTAAAAACGGCGAAAAAGACAGTATCGGCCAGGAACAAAACCGGGCATCCACTTCAGCAAGAAGCAATGAAGACAACGATAGTACCAATGGGGAGCAAAGTCAGGATTCCACTTCAGCAAGTATCAATGACGACAACATTACCAAACTAATTGAGGAGAGGATGAGAAAGTTCGAAGGGGATGTACAGAAAAAATTTGATATTCTCGAACAAGAAAAACTGCAAAAGGATGGGGAAATTGAACACCTAAAAAATGAACTCGCAAGGTTGAAGAAAGGATTGAATGAGAATGTTAATGATGATTTTAATTACGATTCATCAGATAATGAGAGCGATATTAATAGTGATGTTGACCGAAATACAGACTCTAAAAGTAGCAATGGAGAAGAGAAGCACTGCCATCATGATGATGACCCTCAAAATGACTTGAACTATGATTTTATCGACAGTAACAATGATTTGAATTGCCATCCTATTGATGACAATAAGGACCTTAATGTTGATTTCCACAATGACAATGCTAATAATGACCCCAATTACGATTCATCTGATAACACCATTGACCTTAATTTGGATTCTTCTGATGACGATGCTAATAACGATCCAAATTACGACTCGCCTAATGATGATGCTAATAATGATCCAAATTATGACTCCCCTAATGATTATGATGATCCTGATTTCGATTCTTCTGAAAATGAACCTAATAATGATCCAAATTACGATTCTCCAAATGATTGCAATGGTTCTGATTCTTCTGATAATGAAGATCACAGCAATGACATCTATTATGGTTAGATAAAAACAATGCTAATAAAAGTGAAATAATAAATGAGGGAATCATGAATTTTATGTTTAATCTAAAAAAAAAGAAAAAAAGAAATAGGTTGGTAATGTCGAGGATCGTTTGCTTGTAAAAAAATGAATTTGGTGGCAAAAAGTTGAATTTTGATCTAAAATTTTTCGTTGTGTTATATTTAATAATAAAGTATATTAAAACAACGTTTTTATTTAGTAAAAAAAAAGAAAAGAAAAGAAAAGCACAATGGGACTATATATGTTATTAAGTTGCAGAGTTCATTCTTAAACTAATAGTTTCTAATTAATGAGAAAACAGGCACTCTCCACTTTTTCTTCTTCTCCTCGCCAGAGGTTCCTTTGACATATTTTGTTTTAACGATTGTGGGTACCCTAGTTACACCTGTACTGACAAGCTCCTCGTTATGATAAACATCGACCTCAAGACTAGTGCCTGTAATGGAAATGCGAGCCTCAAACTCGACCCTTTCACCAACCTTTGCATTCTCTAACCCAGGGATCTTTCCAATATTCGCAGTTAATCTATAGATTGGTTCTAAACCATTCATGATGAAGTTACGTGTTTCCATGAAACCTTCTTTCTCATCGTTAGAATAAATAGCTACATAGAGAATTGATTAGTGCTATGTATAAATATGTTTATGCTGTCATTAATTACCAAAAACTGGATCATGTGGGTAAGTGACATATGTTTTCATTGAGTAAATACGACTACTATTGATTCTTTCTCCTTTTTGGATGATTTCAGCGTATATATTGTGACAGTATTCTTCTCCATCATCATTCATGAATATCTGCGACGGATCATCTCCACGTTTAGCCTTATCCTTTACTTGTAGACCATAAGAATAACGGGTGATTCCGTTAGAAACTAATCTGGGTCTTAGACCAAATGAAACCGCACCTCTACATATAGCCAAAGCTCCATCTGGGGGCTGTCCAATAAACACTGCACCAGTTGTTCTACCTTCAAAAGCATCTTTAAGCTTGTGTAATAAATAAGGTGACTGGCCAAAACCACCAACCACGAGAATAGCATCAAGTTGGCGTTCACCATCTGGCAGTTTTCTGAGCTGAGTTTTAACCAAATCAATAACCTTTTGAACAACAGGCATGAACACCTCATTCTCCATTTCAGAATATGGAATTACAAATTCTTCATCGACAATAAAACCAGTAGGATCCTCAGTGTCGTAGGGAATATTAAGACTCAAGGGGACCGGAATTCTGAAATCCTCTTCCAAAGTAGCATCTACAGCATGTACAAAATTTGGCTAAATAAATAGTCAGAATACTGTAATGGTTATGGTATATCAAATGTACTACCTTGATTTCTTTTATAAAATAATCCACAGTTTCAAAGACACCTTCCTCATCATAAGGGGTGCTACATTTTAGAAGCCTTTGTAAAAGATACCATCTAAAATGTTCGTCTATATAGGCGGAGCCGCAATTGTCACCATCGCCAGATATAAGTTCCGTTATAGCTAGTTCTTTTTCGCCGTCATTTTCTTGACCAGCTTGAAAAGTCCCCAAATCGACAGTGCCACCACCACAATCGCAGATCATGAATCGCTGGTCCTTCGTGATTTGAAATTCATCCTTGAAAAACTCCTGGCAATAGAGGGCAGCAGCCTCGGCCTCGGTGATGAAAACAACTCTCTCCTCTAACGTTTCACCTTGGTTAAGTGTCAATATACCTGCCTTTCGTATAGATACGGCCATTGTATTTTTGGCTTCATCAGACCACATTGAAGGAACTGTAAATACATAACTCAATCGAGTTTTGTCAACCTTTTCGTTTACTTGCTTTTCCATTCTCTTGATTCCCTCCCCGACGAAATCTTTTAAATAGTTGGTAATGGCATCAACAGTTGTATTATCGTCTAATTTTTTCAGCAAGCCGTCGTCAACTTCATTATCAAAGTCTCTAGCCAACAACAGCTTAAAATTAGTGAGTAGTACACCATTCCTATTCCTTTTCATCATCTCTTCTTTGGCTTGGTAGCCAAACTTTTTCAAGTACTTCATGTTATCATCGTAGAAAAGTAAAGATGGGACTTTAGGGTAATCGCCGCCAGACATCGGCCTAAATAAACGTTACTGTTAGTAAACTTCTATCGTTGATGAAATGGATAAAAACCAACCATTTCCTAACTTCTTTAATTACGTTAGCATGTTCAGTCTGATCATCGCCATTCTTGGGCACAGGTGCATAAGCGAAACCTGAATAGGTTGTGCCAAAATCTAGAAGGGAAAAATGTTTAATTTTAATATTATTACATGTTTTAACGATTATTACTTACCAAGTCCGATTATGTAATCGAGACCTTTATGGTTTATCTTTTTGGCATTTTCCGTGATTTTACTTGTAGTACTATCCAGGTTCTCATTTCCCAACTGCATCACTCTGCCAATTGTTTGGATATTTTTTTGCAGGAAATAAGGGACCATCAAGCCGCGCTGTCGGATACCATACTGCACAAGACCTTTTGATACGGCAAATCTATTATTTTGTACAGACATAACTTTTGTCCATACACTACCAAACTTTTCGTAAACAAGATTCTCCAAATATCTGTCTTGACCAATAGCACCAGACAAGAAAATTCCGCTTACTCCTGCTTCATGCTGCTTGATTGCATTTTCGATGTGACTGAGAATCTTATCAGTTACGGGATCAAATACTTGCTCTTTTAATTCTACTGCATCAAAAACAAAATATTCTTCCCTAATACAATCCGATTTGATAGTGGGATCCATGACAATATAGTCCATAGGACAATAGAAATCATCAACTCCATCGAAAAATAACTATTATTATATCAAATGGTAAATCATTTGAACTTGTAAATTGCTATTCGAAAGAAAATTTACCTTAATGTTGTCATTATAGAATTCAAATACGACGTCACGAATTTTCTCCAGCTTTTCTTGATCATCATCTTCAGTCGAAGTAATTTTTGCTGTCAAGAATTGTCTCATTTTACGATCGAGCTCTAAGTTTCCACAATGAGCACCAGATAGATCGATGAAGGAGGAGATATCTCCTGTCTCCGGAAGCTCCCTAGCTTTAATTGTTGACTGACCAAAAATCCTACCGCCGACATCACAAACAAGATAAGGCCTCGAAGACGGCTTTAGCTGGGAAGTTAAAGTGGAACAATGGTAAGCGGTAGCACCAGAATCAGAAATAAAAGATAGTCTAGACTCATACGCATTTTCACCAAGGTCGCCAACACTGATTATACCTGCATCAATGAGAGCCTCTGTTACTTGTTCTTTGTATTTTGAACCGCCATCCTCTTCGTTATCAGGGTATGAAAATATATAACGCACTTTATCTTCGGCAAAGTCGTATTTGAGGCTAGCGGTATCGTTTGCGTCACCAACTGAGAGACTCTCAATTTCAATTTCTTTCTTCTTGCCGTCGTAGTACTCGCTTAACTTGGAAATACAGTATTTATGAACTCCTTGGAGATAATCAGATATGATTTTAACAGGGCTTAGTTTATTATCAGGTGAACGAGACTGGTCATCAGCGTCAGTAAGATATAACTTTACGTGAGGCACAAAAAAGAAATCAGTAGATTCATTATGAAACTTCTTGCTAGCATCGCCTCCCCAGAATGGAGCTTCGTCTTCCTTTTTATAAAGAAGAGAAGAAGCAACTCGTCCACCATATGTTCCCCTATTGGTGTTTGGCCTAAAAACGCGTTCCATGTTTAACGACTTGTTGCTACATCGACTGGATACAAAAAAGAAAAATTAAGCACTACATACCAATTGTCTATAGTTTGTACTTGATCATCATCTGAATGTGAAAAGGAAACGCTTGTAGAGTAGGTTCCAAGATCTACATATGAAGATATGTTAACACATTTTCTTATCACTCAAAATGTATAAATACATACCTATTCCAACTATGTAGTCATAGTGCTTTTTTACCTCAATGCCCTCTATAATCTCTGGCGATTTGATTGACATAACAAAAAAAGTATAAAAAAAAAAGAAAAAGAAAGAAGAAATGGAATAGTGTTTTTGACAAAGATCAATATAGAATTAGAAGTTTTTAAAGTGTGTAGCGTTGGGCTGAGCAAACTAGTTTTGGGTAACATTAAACCTGTGAAAAAAAAAATATTAAAAATCTTTTGTTTTATGATCGTTTGGCTTTACTTGAAAAAAAAATAGAATGCACAGATAAATACCCTTTTTAAACCAAAATGTGAGATGGAAAGATGTAGCCAAAGTGAAACCTATCAGTAAGGCACTGATTAAACAAATCATATGAAACTGTAAATATCGCGTAAAAAAAATAAGGTGTATTGTACTACATGGTACAGAAATTCGAATAAAGGCAGAAGGAAATACTCTCTTTTTTGGTTTATTTGATTAATATTAATTTTTTTATTTTATATATTTTGACAAAACGAACCTGAATATATTCATGAACTAACATCTTCAAAAGTTATATTACTCGTGGAAGTGTCTATTTTGATCTCTTCAGCATTATTGTATATATATATTTGTTTGTTTGTTTGGTATTAAAGTGTGGCTTTACTAATCCGTTCAAGCCAAAGAAAACATACAAAGGGATGTGTGGGAAAAAGAGAAAAACAAGGTCAATTACAAATGAAAAAGTATGGTGTCGTCGCTCCATGAGTAAAAAAAAAGCCATGATTCCTATTGATAAGTAATTGAATCATAGATGAAGCATAAGGGAGGCGCCAATAAAACCTCTTGTTTTGAAATCTTGAATTGCCGTAACACCAACCTAATGTCATAAGATAACATCTATAGAGAATTTCCAAAAGTTATCTAGACCTAATAAATTTGATCATTTTCAGATCATGGTTCTTTTTCTAAACAGAAATAGTGGTGTTAACATGGAGAGTATTTCTTTTAATGAAAATACAGCTTAAAGTACGATTTAGTTTGAGATTTTTTTTAAAGAACCAATTCTGTAGATAAGAAAAAAAAGGTAGAAAACGAGATGACGGGTACCCGCACGGAATCTTGTTCGTTTTCTGCATTAAAATAATGTAAAAAAATATAAACACAGACACAAGATAGTGTGACTCTCCTGGTGTAAAACAATATACTTGTTGTCTCTTTGAAAGAAACGCTTCAAAGCAAGTTCTGACTATAATAAAAAGGATATAATAATAATCCATCATGGTTTAAAAAAAAATCAGTATTCCAAATGATATTGATTGTAATAACAAACTAAACTGATAGTGACTTTCGAATACATGATCGGAAAGCATGAGGTACACAGATTCATATTACCAATCTTATTTTTCCCGGCTATTTTTCTATAAAAGCATCCACTTTTTTTTTTTAAAAAAAAATCTAAATTCATTTTTTATTAAGAATAACTCGAATCATTCAACAGTAAGCTTATAAAAAACCAAAATACAAAAATAAACATGTCCCACATAAAAGCAGATAGACTTGTTCAGCATGATATCGATACAAATGCTCACTATGAAGGAGAAATAAAACTATCTGGATCTACAAACCTCAGTGATTCGTTTAAATCTTGTAAGAAATGTATATTTTTTATTTTATAAAGATATAAGTCTTAACCCACTTAATAGATAACGAGAAAGCACCAAAAAGGTATGATACAGAATCTACTATTAAATTACCTATTTATGAGGATGAGGATGGGTGTGATGGAGGGTATGGTTGGCTTGTGGTGTTGGGCGCTTTTTTTGTCCAGTTGACCTGTTTTGGTATATTTACGAGTTGGGGTAAAGTTTATTTCCAATGCGCATCTCTTTTACGCATGCACGCAAAATAAAATAAAAAAACGATTATGCTGAAAAAAAATTACCAGATAATCGATTTTTAAAAAAATCCAATGTACCGTTTTTTCTTCATTCTTATTGACTTTTTTTAAAAAATTGAAAAATAGGTATTCTACAGGATTATTATCAACAGCACGAGTTTTCAGATGTACCGAATGCAACACTTTACCTTAGCTTTGTTGGAAGTTTGTTTTTGGTCGGCCTTGACCTAGCTAGTCCCATTGCTCAAGTCTTGATTTCTGTATGGGGAATCCGAATTGTTTTAATTTTGGGTACACTCTTTATTGCACTAGGTTTGGAACTGGCTTCTCTAAGCACTGAGGTACATATATAATCAAATAAATGTACCTTTTTTCCCCCCTGATTTATAAAATAATAGATTTGGCAATTATGTCTCACCCAAGGCATTTTGTTTGGTGTTGGTGCCTCCTTCAATTATGTCGCAACCATGTCGGCCACCCCACAATGGTTTAAAAAGCGTCGCGGACTCGCATTTGGCATCATTAGCGGCGGAGCCGGCGTCGGCGGCCTGATTATTCCATTTATAACGAATGCCATCATTGGCAGTCTTGGCCATCAGTGGGCGTTCCGCATTTTGGGGTTTGTTTGTTTGGGGTGTAACGTCATACCATGCTGCTTTGTCAAGGAGCGAATTCGAACCGAAAAGGTTGCCAAATGGAGTCAAATCATTCGTTTTGATAGTTTGAAAAATGCCAATTTTGTTTTGTTTTTGGTGGGTTCGGATATCTGTTTGTTTGGCTATTTTATCCCTTTTTTCATTTTGCCAAGTGAGTCTTTTATTTTCAAAATTTATCCATGAAAGTGCTAACATGGCTTTGATGTTAGCTTATGCAACTCACCTTGGACTCTCTACATCTCAAGGAACAGCTATCGTTGCTGTCACTTCAGCCAGTAGTTTCATCGGTCGCATCATTTTGGGGTAATTTTATTTCAAAAGTTATTGTTATTATTCAACCACAACTAATCCATCTATTATAGATGGCTCTCTGATACTATTGGTTACATCAACACCGATATTGTAGCAAAGGCTATTACTGCAGCAAGCTGCTTAACCATTTGGATGTTTGCAGACTCTTACGGAATGCTGATGGCATTTGCTGTAGTTTTTGGCTCCACCAGTGGATCCTATTACTCCATGATTTCATCCATTCCTGCAAGTCTTGTTGGCATGGAAAAGTTGCCCTCTGCCCTCTCCATCTTGCTTGTATCTAATGTTGTTTCCGAATTCGGCACAAACATAGCCAGTGCCATCGAAGCCAACGTATCCACATCTCCATTCTTGACCTACAAAATGTTTACTGGCATTACCTATGCTGTAAGCACTCTGTTTTTGATTGTTCTCAGATTGAGAGTGAACAAAAAGCTGTTTGCCAAGGTTTAATTAATGATATATATATATCATTTTTCTTTAAATGATTTTTTTTCTTTATAAATAAAGGATGTATTATTGAAAATAGGTCAATGCATCGTTGCTCAAGCAAGTGGGATGCTGAGGATTAGCAAGATCAAGGTTGTTCTATTAGTTCTCCGCCTAGATCTCATTGGCAGAGTAGCCAAAAAGAAAAAAGCGCCAAAAAAAAAAGGGCTGTCACATAGACCAGTCAAAATGAGGGGGGGTGGTTTTTTTTTCTTTTTACTCTTTTTTCTCTTAACTTTTTTAACAAGTCTCCCTTATAATGTCAGCTCAACAACCTCAATTCTCAGAAAACGACCAACGCGAACTTGGACAGGTAAAATAAAGGATTTTTAACGACTCTTTTTCACGAGAAAAGAGAGAAAGGAGCAAAGGTCTAATATTCTTCAAAAGTTTCTCGAAGCCGAACAAGCCAAGGCCCGTGTCCAACAAACCGTTCACTCTTTGACTGACCAATGTTGGGTAAGATTAAAAATAGGAAAGGGAAATAGGATCGTGTTCTTACTAAGTATATGGATGCGCGTTTAGGATAAGTGCATTTCCAAGGTAAACAACAAGTTGGATCGTAGCGAAGAAGCCTGTTTGGCCAACTGCGTCGACCGTTTCCTCGATACAAGCATGTTTATTGTAAAGAGATTGGAAGAGTTGAGAAACACCGCCATGTAAATAAACCCGGGTCCAACCGTGAACTTTTATATAAAAAAAAAACCTATGTACAATCGACCTTTTTTTTTTCTTGTTTTCTTCCCCCTTTTTTTTTACTACACTTGTGATATCATTTTATAAATAAAACATACTCGAAAGATGTTATAGATTTTGAAATCATATAAATGTTCCCTTTTATGGTTATTGAATTAGATGATCTCCAATACTTTGTATTCTTTTGCATTGACTGTTGTAATAAGTCGTCTCCCGGTTTATGAAATGCCCTCGTTTTTGCCAAGACAGAATATAAAGTTTCATGCGGAGTCCCCCCACAAATCAATTTGACATGCCCCCTTAAAAGCCACCTTTTTATTAAAA
>VCJM01001469.1:51285-63205 GCA_024139495.1 Backusella sp. ASU-2019c | reverse complement strand
TTTTTTTTTTTTTTTTAGCTCAATTCAAACCATGTTTTTAGAGTGCAAACCAACCAAATGCTAAACAAGATGAGTGCACCCAACTTATCACTTATCTTTGGCCTTACTCTCATGAGCAGTGAGCCCGATCTTCAGCAACAAACAAGCATGCACGATACACAACGTTATGCAGAGTCACAGCTTCAAGTTATTGTTATCCAGACAATATTAGAAAATTATGCAGAAATATTTGAAGATGAATGATTTTTTTTTTTATTAAATAAAGAAAATATTTTCCGAAAACCTGTCATTTTTTGTATTTCCTTGTTTTGGTAATGCCCATCAAGTTTTAAAGTTGAATGGAAATGATTGGACATAAGCCACTTGTGTATCGAATCGTTCCAGTCACATCAAACTCTTTTTTTTTTTTTTGGTTTGAAAAAGGTTAGTCCTTTTTTTTTTCTTCTCTTTTTTAATATAAACATTTTGTTTATTATTTATACAAATCACTTTTATATCATCATCGAACAATCATTCAGATAGAAAATGACCAAATATGTTGTGGTTTCAGGTGGTGTGATATCAGGTATCGGTAAAGGTGTCATTGCATCTTCAACTGGTACATTGCTTAAAAGTTTAGGCCTCCGTGTAACCGCAATTAAAATCGATCCTTATCTAAACATTGATGCTGGCCTTATGAGTCCGCTTGATCATGGTATAGAATTGTACATATGCTTGTTAATTAAATATATACCAATTCCCTTTTTTTTTAGGTGAAGTTTTCGTATTAAACGATGGAGGTGAAGTGGATCTTGATTTGGGCAACTATGAACGTTTTCTGGACGTTGAATTAAGTCGTATCAACAACATCACCACCGGCAAGATCTACAGCGAGGTGATCGAAAGGGAGCGCAAGGGAGATTATCTTGGAAAAACCGTACAGGTAGTGCCACATATCACGGATGCCATTCAGAACTGGGTAGAGCGTGTGGTTGAATTGCCAATTGACGGCGAGAAGCCTGATGTGTGCATCATTGAATTGGGAGGCACAGTGGGTGATATCGAGTCTGCACCGTTTGTAGAGGCCATGCGTCAGTTTCAGTTTCGTGTGGGCAAGGAAAACTTTTGTCTTATTCATGTCTCCCTTGTGCCTGTCGTGGGTTCTGTAGGTGAGCAAAAGACAAAACCTACCCAGATGAGTGTGCGAGATCTTCGTGGTGCTGGTTTGACACCTGATTTGATTGCTTGTCGCTCCTCCAAGCCTTTGGATGAAAGCATTTGCTCCAAAATCTCCATGTTTTGTCACGTTGCACCAGAGCAGGTGTTGGCCGTGCACGATGTTTCATCCGTCTATCACGTTCCCATCTTGATGTACGAGCATGGTGTCGTTAATTTCTTTCGTCGTCGTCTCAACCTTGATTCAATCAAGGTCAGTGATGAATCTCGCTTAGCCGGTGAGGAGTTGTGGAAAAAGTGGTCTACTTTAGCCGGCAGTTATGAGCATCTTCATGAAACAGTCACCATTGCACTTATTGGTAAGTATACCAACCTTCATGATTCCTACATCTCTGTATACAAGGCACTTGAGCACGCTGCTCTTGCTTGCGGTCGTAAGCTCCAGATCAAATGGATTGAGGCTACTGATTTGGAAAACGAGACTTTACAGATAGATCCCATTAAATTCCACGAGTCCTGGAAAAATTTGTGCTCTGCTGATGGTATTATTGTCCCGGGTGGCTTTGGTGGACGTGGTATTGAGGGTATGATTATGGCTGCTAAATGGGCGCGCGAAAGCAAGATTCCCTATCTTGGTATCTGCTTGGGTATGCAGATTGCTGTTATTGAATTTGCTCGTAATATCTGTGGTATGGCAGATGCTGAATCTGCTGAATTCAATCCGGATACACCTACACCCGTTGTTGTTTATATGCCTGAGATTTCAAAGACACATATGGGTGGAACGATGCGTTTAGGCCTCCGTCCTACCGTCTTCCAGGAAGGCTCTGAAAACTCGCGTGTTTATAAATTGTATGGTAACAAGGCATCCATTGATGAACGTCATCGTCATCGTTATGAGGTCAATCCAGAGCTAGCACCACAGATCGAAGAAAAGGGTCTCAAGTTTGTTGGTAAAGACGAAACTGGTCAGCGAATGGAAATTGTGGAATTGGACGATCATCCCTACTTTGTTGGCTGTCAGTACCACCCAGAATATCTCACCCGTCCATTGAATCCTTGTCCACTTTTTAGAGGACTTATCTTGGCTTCTATTGGCGGACTTGATGCTGCATTGTAAATAAACCAGGCCTTCATTTTCCTTTCACTTTTCTCATTTCCATTGTTCAGATTAGATAAACATTTCTTTCTTTTTCTAAAATTATTTCTCTTATTTTTTATATTAAATAAAACTAATACTATAAACACTATTTATTATTATTTTCTATGGCACAGAAGCCGATACATAATTCAATGCATATTCAATCGCATCTTGTTGGATTTGTATCAAAGCCTTGTTTTTCAAAGTCAAGAGACCCGCTTTTCTCACTACAGCTTGAAGATCGGCACCAGTACAACCATCGGTCTTTCTTGCAATGGCTTCCAAATCCACATTTTCCGATATATTTGTCCTTTTTGCCAATACACGAAGGATCTGTAACCTTTCAGCCGTATTAGGAGTGCCCACAAATACCAATCGGTCCAATCTGCCCGGTCTTAGAATCGACGTATCAATCGCTTCTGGGTGATTGGTGGCGCCCAAGATGATGACACTTTGATCCACTTTAACAAGTTGATCCATTTCAATCAAGAATTGTGATATAAGCTACCAAAAAATAAATAAATAGAAAGGTGTGTTATAGCAAGTTTCTTTCTTTTTTTTTTTGAAAAATATTCAATTTACCTTTTTTCCAACATCTCCACTTGCTTCTCTCGACGAAAATATGGCCTCCAATTCATCCAAAAAGATGACACATGGACTGCATCGAATGGCAGTTTGAAAGATGCGAGAGACGGCCTTTTCTGATTCACCAACCTCGCCCTTGATTAGATCTGGTATACTGACGGGCAAAAAGTTGGCATCGGATTCGGTGGCCACTGCCTTTGCCAGTAAGGTCTTACCTGTACCGGGAGGACCATAGAGTAAAATGCCTTTGGATGGTCGAATGCCTAGCCTCTTGTATGCATCTGCATGTTTATATATCCACACTGCTGATTCCTCCAATGCATGCTAAGCACATTGTTAGAAGAGCGCCGTCATTCCCATTGTTAGTGTTATCAATTACCTTTGCTTCTGTGAGACCACCAATATCCGACCAATGGACAGCATCTGGCTTTTCCGCCATTAAAGCACCTTGAAATCCACTTAGACGTATATCAGAAAATGTTGCATTAAAGTCGGTCAAGCTGACTATACATAAAAAAAAAGTTTGTTGGGAAACTCGTTCTGCCAAACCCGTTTTTTTTCTATTATCATTCACCTTTTTCTGAGTCTCCAACAAGTGCATTTTCCTCTGCCAATCGATACCATTGCGCAAGATCAGCGGCAATAAAGCCATGTGCCCTTTGTGCCAATGGTTTACACAGCGAGAGATCACCATCGTTAATATCGCTGATCAAGTAATGCAAAATAAAGTAACGCTCTTGAGGTGTCGGAATCTGTAAATGGATATGATTTAAAAAAAGTTTTTTGATATCTTTCGAAATGCCATCCGTACGGCTGGTGGCAACAATGAGACAGCTGGAAGGGATATTGTCTACTAGTTGCCGTAGAGACGATACTAGTGAAAAATCTTGGCTATCCTGACTTTGTGCAGGGAAAAGTAGATCGATATCTTCTATCAATACTATGTGGAAATAAATAAATAAATAAAATGGTGTCGCTGCTTTCTTTCTTGCTTCTACGACAAACCTAGTGACTTTTCTGCCAGGTGCCATTGAACATGTCGAATTCCTTTTTCAACTTGACCAGAATGAGTGGCTGCCAAGTGGCCAAGACTTATGACATGAATCTTTAGGTTGTATTCACTTGCTAGTTTTAAGCAAACAAACGTCTTTCCTGTTCCAGAATCGCCACTGAGTAGGTGTGTGCTTGGTGAAATGGGATCGTCTACAAGTTGGAATGCTTGCTCTAGCCTACGCTTTATTTCTATATGATAAATGGAGACAACAAGTTTCAAAGAATGAAGGAAGCATTACCTTTCACCTTCATTCCCATAACACTCAGAATAGAAAGTCATTCTTTTTTTATTTGACAAGTACAAAAAAGAAGAAAAAAGTGAACGTGAAAAAAAAAAAAAAAGTATTTTTTTATTCATCTAAAGATTTCTATCAAGTTCCTCCAAAGATGGAAATTTATTCTCAAAGTCATCAATGGAAGGCTCCGTCGTCTTTGCTGATCTAAATCTGGCAGGTTTGGGTGGTGGTGCTGGCTTGGATTTCTTTGGTGGCTGCTGGCCTGCATTCTTTATAGCCTGGAATCTGGCTTCGATACTAGAAGACACGTTCTTGTTCAATTTAACCGAATTCTCCTTATCTTCATCGTCTTGATTGTTTCCAGTCTTGACTTTTGTTGCTACCTGGGGCTGACATGTTGTTTGTACTTTTATGGGCGTTGTCTCTACTTTTGCAGGTGCGCTATCAGCAGTCGTGAAATTGTTTTGGAATCCAAAACTAGCATTGCTGTCAGTCTTTTCATCTTGCTCCTTCTTTGGAGGTACTGGTCTACGATACTTTGATTTGAAGTTAGAGATATCAAATGGGTCATAGCTTTCCGTGCTAGACGTGGATTGGGTAGTCTTGTGGTTGGCATTGTTTGGAGTGGATGCAGGTTGTGGGCTAGCCTTGGGTGGTGATGGGCTTTCTTTAGCACTGAGCGGCACACTGTGAGATGGAAGAGGAGGTGGAGAGGATTCGCGTTTTGATGATGAGGATGGTGATGGTATGTTATTATTATTATTACTATTATTAGTATTATTGGAATATGCTGATGATGATGATGGCGTCGATTCGGGTTTTGTAGGTCTTCCTCGTCTCATTGGCTTAATATCAGGCATTCCCGACTGAGGGCCAGGCATCTTTTCGAAAATGGACGGACCATTCGTCTCTGCTTTTGGTACAGGTGGTGAAGCAGATCCTTTGTAGCCATTTGCTTGGCTGGAGGGAGGCAACACGATTGTTGCTTCCGTATAGATATCAGTAAGAGGACACTCCAAGCCTCTCAGTTGGCAAATAGCCTCCATGACTTGATAAATATTGGGTCTGCGATTCTGGTCTTCTTGAAGCATGGATATAATAAGTTGACAGAGACCATTTGAGAAGGTAGGAGATGTAGGGATGGTGAAGCGTGCATTCAAAATGGCTAGTTGACCCTGCTCCTCAAAGGGCGTTGTATAAAAGCAAAGCTTGTATAAAAGCACACCCATTGCCCAAATATCGGCCTTTTCGTTGATTGGCTTTTTTTGATAGACGTCAATCATTTCGGGTGCTCTGTATTGAAGAGTGGTATGGCGCTGGATATCGTCCTCGAGCATCTGCATCTCATTCAGACTACTTGGTACGTAGGGTCCTTTTGATAATGATGCAGACCCAAAGTCACACAACTTGTAATGGTTTTGATTTAATATCAGTATGTTTTCTACCTTTAAATCTCGATGTAACACAGGCGGATTACAATAGTGCATATAAGCCAGTGCCTACTTCTTATATGAGTGGTTGCACAAATGACATCATGTTTTTTTTTCTTGCTTGTTACCTCTGCTACATCACTGAATATTCCCAAAATCTCAGGTTCCGTCAGTCTTTGTTGAAGTCTTCTGTTCATTAGATCAATCACACCTCCACCAGGGCAGTATTCCATCAAAATTAACGCTTGGAATCCACCAACAGGCAATACGTCGATTCTCGATTCGTAATACCTTACAATGTTTTTATGATCACCGAGTCCTCTCTATTGTCGTCATTATGATAATAATAATAATAATCAATACCCTTTTCCTTTCCTTTCGTGTCGTTATCTTCTATTTACCATAAACTCTATTTCCTTTTCTACCATCCTTAAACGGTCCTGGTCAGGCACTGCTACCCTTTTCAATACAACATAACCGGATTTTCCTTCTATCCTTGCAAGATACACATGAGCGAATCCACCTATATACATACATACCGTTTAATATTTAAGTTGACTAATTTTACCAATACAATACGTAAGCAATATACCTTCTGCAAAGAAGCTATGAATAATAACTTGGTATTTCCCAAGCTGTACTCTTGTACCAGCAGGCATAGCGCCAGGTGGGAATGAGGGTGCGTTTGCAGTGTCAAGGCCGACAGGAACAGGAGGAAGTATGTGTCCAATCCCTTGTTGATCAGGTATACGAGATGCTCGTGCTCCTGATTGTTGCATTTATGACAAGATGGAGTTTTCCGAGAAAAAAAATAAATAGGTGGAAGAAGAAAAGAGAACAAGAGACTTTTTCTTTTTTTTCAGTAGTTTCCCCAAAAAAGAAAAAGAAATGTTTTAAAATAAATACCGCAACCAATCATTTTAAAGTTGTTAATTCCACACATTTGTTATCGTTGCGACTGAGATAATGTTACCTATTGCCTTGTTATAAGCTTTTGCTAAATCATATATTGCCTGTTAAGTTGTAACACTTTAATAATACCAACTTCAAATGATCCTTTTAAATTATAAGATAAAACTATAAAATAAAAAAACAGAATAAATATGAAATGTATAAGTTTATTGTAGGATCATATAGCATAACTGGGGGGAGCAAACAAAAAGTGATTCCCAATTTAGTAGTTTTGAAAAGGTTGGCGAAGCCAAACTTTTCGAAAAACAATATCGTATTTATTAGAATAATATATATAAAGCATTTTAATCAAAATTTATTTTATTTCATAATTATATTCATTTATCTTTTTCATATCACAATATTTCTTGCTCCATATTCCTTTACAAGTTTTGGTTTTACCACATTTTAAACATCTTGGTGAAGAACAGTTTTTTTGTTTTAGTTTCCATTACAGGAGGACTTTCCACAACCCGCGCAGCTCTTTCCTCTAGATATTTTTATGAATAAATCTTGGGTGCTTTGGCTATTGCTAGTCGTACTAGGAGTTGTATTACTTATATAAAGATCGTATTTAGGCACAATCTTTCGTGTATTTGTTTTGTGTATCATAGTTGGTAACGATTGCTGGCTTTGCTGGAAGCTCATAAAATTTGGGTCATAATAAGGCTGCATAGATAGTGTTGGTGTCATATTTGGCATAGATGATCCAGATGGTATAGGTGAATTAACTGACATATATTGAATAAATGGTATAGGTGGCATAGTTAATATAGATGTCGTACATCGTAAAGTTTATTTTATATTCCAATGCTTTTAATATTTGGGGGGTAGAAAATTGCAATTTATAATGTTACAATATAATCAGGCATGATATTCTTTATATCAAGCTGTTCTAGAAAGCCTAATCAAGGTAGCTAATCTTGATTAAGGATTGATTCTAAAAAATATACTCTGCTTGTCATATTGTTTTATATACACTTCAAATCTATTATATATAGATGGTGTATGTTTTCTATGTGTCATTTCTAATAGTCTAAACCTTATTATTTAATGTCTATCAACATTAAATAATATGTATAGGTTATTTTGATTGTTGTTTCATCATATTATCTGTTATTCTTATATATTTATTATCCTTTATAACCTTGTATACGACATGCACGAACAACATTATCATAATTGACAGAGACGAAGGAGTTAATGTGGTAGCTACCCGCCCATGGATTAGAGGTGGTCTTGTGGAGACGGTACTGAAAAATTTATTGTTTATTCATTTATTATAAATTACCCACCCATACACATTATTCTTTTATTATTTATGGAAAAAATTGCTATTTCCCTTTGCTTATTTTGAAAGATATGAAGTATTATGAAAATAATTTTAAAAATATTAAAATATGAAAAATAAAGCGTAACTTAATTGATATTGCCACATTAACTCCTTTGTCTTCGTCAATTATGATATTAATAATTATAAGAATATTTAAGTGATAAAAGATAAATGATGTATCTGAGCTATCATCATAGCTGTTACATCATATAAAAGACTATTACTTAATCGATATCGAAGTTATTGCCTTCCATGAAGATACATACAGTTATATATATTTAGTAATTATTAATAGTCTGCAAGGTTGTATCGCATCAAGCTATTTATCACTTAATAAAGAATACCTGCAAAGTCCATTGTGGAACCACACAGCAAAACATAGTCATAGTCAAATCTTATAAATACTTTTGTTATTGTTAATAAAGAGGAGGAGCATTGGTCTTTAGCTTAGTCTAGAGCCTATCTTCAAGTTTGAACTTATTTTATTTTGTCTTATTTTATGATTGTTGATACTATTTTAAACTTGATACATCAATAAATACATATACTTTATTTCACATTGACCGGTGAAGGGGTGACTCTGATAATCATATAATCATATATTCGCTCACAACTTGACAATAATTTATAGAAAACTGTTCTTTTATTTGTGAGTGGATGGCCCCTTGGTCTCCCACTGATTTCATATTTCTTTGTAATTTGATATATATTTTAATAAAGTTTTTGCTCTTTCCCAAATTAATTATTACGGTCACTGTAATCAAAGTTAAAGTCGTGGCTGTTTAGTTATAGTCAAGAAATATATAAAACGGCACTTTTTATTTAGCTAATAGGTAACCATCAACCCAGATTAACAGACCCCATCAAACTCTAAACTTACAAGGAGCAAGCATGTCTCTGAATTTTATAATGCGGCATCAGTTTTTTCATGATCAAACCATAGACACTTTTTAGTTCACCATTATCATATATTAAATGATTTTTTTTTTAAGAAAAAAGGGAGAAGGGGGATAATGCAAGTAGTATATTATTTATTAATAAAACTCATATACTTGTTTCGTACTCAAACGAAGCACTCAAGCATTTCAAGCGCTTCATTTCCTTTTCCAGTGATACTATTTTACTCTCTAATTTCTTTTCACAGGCTACTTTGGACTCTAGTTCATCCCGCACAGATTGATTCTCTTCCTCCAGTGCACCATTTTGATTATTTAGAATGGTCATCATCTCGTGTGCTTCAAATGTTGTCTGATCATAGAGAGTATGCAGTTTCTGAAGGTCCAGTTCCAGCGCCTTTATCTTGCGATCCTTTTGTTTGATGATGCTTTGAATGCGCGGTTCCTGTGCAACCTGTTTGGCACCTAGATGGCTCATTTTCTTTTCAAGGTCAATGTTTCCTTGTTTGAGTACTTGTACCTCTTGTGCAATCTTTTGCTTCTCCTGTTCCAGTACTTCCACATAACTTTGGTTGGATTTCTCCAAACGTTCGGTCATTTTTGTCATTTGATCGTTTGAGTCACGCAAGGATTGATTTATGGTTTGTAACATGACAAGTTTTTCTTTGCCCGCTTTTGCTTCTTGTTCAAACTGAGTGCTGGATGCTTTTAGTGCGTTGATTTCATTCAATAATTTTTGATTTTCTTGCATTAATAAGGCAGCCGTGTTTGATTCAGGTTCGGAAAGTAACTTTGATTCACTGTTTTGGTTGTACTGGTGCTGCAGTAAATATTTATATGACTGTTGCTGCTCCGTTTGTTGCCGGCACTGTCCGTGTTGATATTGCTTTAGTCTAAGTAAATTTTGAAGAGTGCAGTTTTCGCTTTGCAATTGGATTACTTGTTTGTTTTTATTCTCCAGTTTGTCTTCCAGTGTCTTGTTGCGTTGGGTAAAGTACTGTAGTCTTTCGGTAGCTTGGTGCTTCAACTGATTAAGTTCCGTGAGAATCTGCTGCTTTTCAACCTCCAAGTGTTTCATCGTGATGTCCTTTTTTAGTGCCTCTTGAGAAGCCCTCTCTTGGATATTTTGGTTTTCCATTGTCAATGCTTGGATCATGCTATCTCTTCTTGCCAACTCCTGTTTTAAAGCTTGATGGTTCTCATTGCGTTGATTTTTCAAGTTACTTTTCCTCTCTTCAATGGCTCTCTTTTCTTTATCTAAAGAAACGAGTACTTCTGAATATGAAATCAAGTCAAGTATATCCTTTCGCTGAACTCCATTCTTTTCTGGTGTATTCAGCACAACCACAAAAAACAACGTCAGTTTTATGGATGAAGAAACATTAATGTGAGTATTGGCTAAATTTACCTTTTGATAACTCTTTGCTTTTACAAAACCACTGAAAAGCCAATTCTTCATTAGCAGGAACACCATAGCCGCTCTGATAGAGGTACCCAATCTCCATACAGGCACGTAAATGAGATTGCTTTGCAGCCTTCAAATACCAGTCCATGGCAAGATGATAGTCAATAGATGCATTCTGGCCATAATGATACATCAAACCAATATGATACTGTGCATCCGGGTTATTTTCTCCAGCTGACAGTAGGAACCAGGGTAGGACTTTATCCTCATTTCCCTCCTTTGATATGTATAAAATGCCAATATCATAAAATGCTTCACTGTCACCTCTTTTTGCTCTGTTAAGAAGCTCTACACTAACATGAACTCCGTCTCCTGATTTTTTTATTTGCCAAGTTATTTTGAGAAGCTCATTAGTTTTGACTAGACAGTGATTACTTTATATAATAAAAAGAAAAAGAATTACTTTGTAAATCAGCAAAGAGTTGTTCCTTTGTAAAAGTATATTGGCTTGTGAGTAACATTTTTTTTTCAAAGAAGAGAATAAAGAAGTGAAAAAGTGCCCTAAAGTAATAATGAAGTATAAATAAACCAAGAATTTCTTGCAAAGAGACGCGTGCCAAAACAAATAATAAGGAGGCTTAATTTAAAACGCTATGCTTGGATGTTTTTTCATTCGCTATCGTGAATGGACAATAAAATCACGAGCCTTGCAGATCTGACCAAAAACCAAGAGAAAGCCAATAACACTTTGCGCCTGAGTTTGGTCATGTCGGAACTGTGGCATTAATCAAGGCACTTTTCTTTCTCTTTTTCCAGCAAACAATGCATTTTAATATATAAAATAATGAAAAGAAGCCTTACTTGTATAAAAAACGACTTTGGATATGAATCAGATGCTTTTTATTTATTTAAATATTTCCTATTAGTGCTGTCCTCAACAGCTGTTTAAAAAAATAAGGCTCTAAATTGGTGTCACACCAGACTTCTGTCAACTTTAAAAAAAATGATGCTCAGGTCTATTCCATTTTCTGTATTAAAACTTGAGACTAATTTGTATTGCGAATATTTTCACAGATGCATAAGTATGTTCTCTACGGAAACACTTCATTTTTTCACATTACCATCTTGAAATAATGCATTTATCAACGATTTATTGTAGGTCAAGTACTAGTTTTTGCTTTCAAAAATCGAATGCCATTTCACTTGAACATTATCAGATATTTTTTGGTATGATAGTTTCTTAAAATTAAAACATCAGATAAAAGGGACATGATCAGTCCCCATAACGTTTCAAAAACAAAATTTCTAGATCAACACATCCTTGCATTTTTTTTTTTCAGGCAGAGTCGCTTATTCTGTCGTTTCAAAATAATAATAAAGCGGAAACCCCTGATCTGAACAATGATGAAAGATCCTAAAAATAAAGTAAACTTGCCACTAGACGAAAGAGCCCTCCGCGTAGCAAAACAAGGATAAGTAGTTTATAGAATCTCATATCCACCTTCTCGATCCGGAAATAGACCTCATCTGGGATTGGTAATCTTGGAGAGCGCAGTTGTGTAACTGTTACAATAATTGGAGAGGAAAATCTGCTTGAAAACGAACACTGTCTCCTTTGATGACTTTTTTTTGTGAGCAAACATGTTGTATTGCTTTTATATAACCACTTTTAATAAATAGGACATGGGTGTTGTAGTATCTAAAGAAATAAAAGACAACAACATCATTTCGGATA
>VCJM01001469.1:30915-45165 GCA_024139495.1 Backusella sp. ASU-2019c | reverse complement strand
AAAAAAAAAAAAAATTATGCATTTTGTGTGAAAAAAAAAGAAAAGTAGATTCGTTTCAGTGTTGGGGTCACGAGTCGACATCTCGTGTCACTTTGTATTGGGGGTTCTTATTATAATCACAATCTACAGAAGTGCGCCTGTCTTTCTGCGAGCATTCTAATTGGTTTACAAGTATCTTCCATTTACCAAGCCTATTTTATTTTATAAATGCAAAAGTGTTGTAATCTATGCGATTTCATTTATTGTTATTCATTTATAATGCGGATGAGAAAATATAAAAACAATCTTTTTGAGATGACCAAAAATGCGCGATAAAGAGAAAAAAGAGAGGCTCTCTTCTACACACTCTTTCTCTTTTTATTCTCCCTTTCATCATCTTCGCTGGGTGTCAGGCTATTGATATCCACTGCCTCATCTTGAATGTCGTCTTGTTTTGTGCTTTCCTCTTTGATTTCCCTTTTTAGTCTTTTATTGTCCTTTTCCAATTTCCGCTTCTTTCTGCTTTCTGACTTCAACACATAATTCATGTTCTGCTTCAATAGCTTGATTTCATTCGTCTTGGATTGTAACAGGTTTTCTAGCGTTGTGATCATCTTGCTTGTTTCTTCTGTATTGTCTTTTGATGCAGTTTGCAATGCTTGATTTTCCTGCTTTAGCGAGTCAATAATAGTGCTTTTGTCTTTTAATTGCTGCTCCATGTTTATGTTTGTCATTTTCAATAGTTGCATTTCGTTAATCACACTTTGCCGTTCTTGTATCGACAGTGCCTGAAGCGATTTGTTTTCTCGTTCTAGCGTATCGATCCTGTCTTGACTCTTCTTGATATGGGACTGTGATTGTTCTATCATTGACTCTGCACCTCTTTTAGCTGTTGCTATTGTTGTGTCGCGGTTGGTTATCTGCTCTTCAAACAAAAGTATTGAATATCGCAATCGCTTATTTTCTACTTTTAACTCGGCATTGATGATGTCTTCGGTCTCCTTTATCAGTTGCTCCAGTGGCTTTTCTATTGTTTTCTTGGTATGTTAATAACAATAGCATTAACGCTATTAACCCACAACTTACTCTGATCTCTTTTGCTGATATAAACACCTTGATCCGTTAATGTTTTAGTCTTGACCACATTACTATTATCCTTACAAAACCACTCCAGGGCTTTGTATGTATCTACAGACACGCCTTTTCCATGCTGAAATAATAATCCAATATTTGAGAATGCACTCTTGCTGTTTTGCTTGGCCGCCTTCAAATACCACTCGAGTGCCGTGTGATAATCGATAGGTACGCCACGTCCTATTTCATACATGCGCCCTATACTGTTTTGGGTTCTTGCATCCGTTTTATCTGCGGATAATCTATACCACGACATGGACTGTGAGACCTGCTTTTTTATATCCATTTGGTCGACTTTGTTGTTGTTATTTGCTGTGGTATTATTATTGTTGTTGTTTTCACCCAAATGGCCATTTCCAGCAGGGTCATCAGCTATGTTTATTGTCACTTAGTATCAAAACAAGATCATCTGTATTAACTAAATAAAAGCATGTGCTCTTCGAAAGAATTACTTTTTGAATCAAAGATGTGTTGCTCTTTTGTAGCCATCTTACGACCAAGTGCTGTCAATTATGAATGGAAAAAGAAGTACAAGGGAAAAAACCAAAAAAAAATCTCACACAAAAACTGCTTTTGAGCTTGTGAGCGGACTTGAAATTTAGTTTTGCTAAACTGCCATTCTCAAGTCATAAACCTCTCCTGGGCAAGCTCGTTTGATAGCATTTGGGCTACCATAGTAATGGCAACTTTAGAAGCACAGTAAGATCAGACATGTTCATGATCTCCTTAAAGAGCTCTTAGTTTTATTCTTTCCTTATTTATTAAAGCACCAGTTATCATCATTAATGAATAGGAGCTGAATATAGAAGAGTTTATTTGACATTTTTGTCGTTTCTTCTTTTTTATTAAAACTGTAAGATATGATACAAATGGATTTTATAAAACAAAAAAGCAGAAAAAACAACTTATTTGTGATAATGGGCTTCAACAAAAGGCATCTTTGTGATGACAGCCTTTTGAATCTTGTTTCTAACTCTGACGTCCAACTCGGTACCTCTCTTGTGAAGACCGTTCTTAACATAACCCATGGCAATGTTCTTCTTGAGCATAGGTGAAGGACATCCGGATGTGACCTTACCAATGACCTCACCCTCCTTACTCAAAATCTCGGCACCATCACGGGCAGGGGCACCTTCAACAAAAAGACCAACACGGCGACGGGTAACACCTCCCTTGATTTGAGGCAAGATGTGTTCAGCACCCAAGAAACCGCCAGTTTCACGACGAGACTTGGCTAATCAAAAAATCCATCATGTTAACACTTTTTATCATCCCACACATTTAATAAAGAAACTTACGAATGGTCCATGTTAAACCAGCTTCAACAGGTGTGGTAGTTTCATCAAGATCATTGCCATAGAGACAGAGACCTGCCTCAAGACGCAATGAATCTCTAGCGCCAAGACCAGCCAATTCAACATCAGGATGCTCCATCAACTTTTCGGTAACGTTTACAATTTCTTCTGTGGGGACAGAAAGCTAATATAATTCATAGATGATCAATATGACAAAAATATATAAAGTTTAAATCACCGCATCTATTACCTCAAAACCATCTTCGCCAGTATAACCCGATCTAGCAACATGGCATGGGACACCGGCCACCTCCAAAAAGCGGCCATTCATAAAGCCAAAGTCATCCAAGTTTTTTCCAACAAGACCCTCAAGAGCAGCAGCGGCCTTGGGACCCTGGATGGCAATCAAAGAGTGGTCTGTGATGACATTGAAGTCGACATCTGCACCCTGGTTTTGAAAGTCAGCAAGGTGTTTACGGATATGGGCCAAGTCCTTATCGGCACAGCCAGCATTGGAGACAACATAGAGACTGTCCTGGTGCTGCATCACAATGGTATCATCAATGATGCCACCCTGTTCATTGGTAAAGACAGAGAGTGTGCCTTGACCCACAGGCAAGTTGTTGAGGTCGGCAACGACCAACTTTTCAAAGAACTTGTTGCGATCTTTGCCAGTGACACTAACAGATAATATAAGTGATCTGCCTCTCCCAACACTAATTAAAAAACTCATATCTTACCGTGATTGAAGCATGTGAGACACATCAAAGATGGAAGCCTTTTCACGGGTGTGTTTGTGAGAGGCCAACATACCCATATTGGAATACTGAACAGGCATGGCATAACCGGCAAAGGGAACCATTTTACCACCGTTCTTTACGTGATAGTCATACAAGGCAGTCTTTTTAATAGCCTAACGCGACAAAGAATTGGTATTTTAGATCAAGTGTGTTGCAAAACTCTACTATAAGAACTTACCTCGTTACTGGAAGCATAGAAACGCTTGGTCACAGGACGGGTGACAATAGAAGCCAAAGTGGAACGAGGAATCTTGGTAATGAGCATGGTTTTAAAAAAAATAGACGTGGGTAAAAAAAAAAGAAAGAAAAACAAGAAAAAATATTTTTCACATTGTCTTTTTATATAAATAATGACAAAACTTTTGCTATAGGTCCTTTTGTTTGACTCGGTGGAAAGAAATTAAAAAAAAAAACTTAAGAGATATAACTAAAAGAAGCCATCGGACTTTTTATTTTATACGTTTATATTCATCCACTTTTTTAAATCCGATAGTGTCTGACAAAGGGATTCACGATCACTTTCACTTTGTGCATACATGAGTTTCATTTCAATCAGTTTCATTTCCATATCGGCCAATTTCTCTTGCAGATCCACGCTGGTTTGGGTGAGGGTATGATTTTCATTTATCAGATCCTGCATCTGCTCCTGGGCCTGGCGCTCCAGCTCTTGCGGGATCAGCTCAAGTACCTTTTTGATCTCGCGATGCTGCAGTCGAAGCGTATCGTTTCGATCATACACCACATCCAGCTCGGTCTTTGTGTCGCCCAGCTGTATGACCATCTGGTCGTGCTCCTGACAAAGTGCCTCGTTTTCTTGCTGGGTGACACGCAGTTCTTGACTCAGTGCCTTGTTGCGTTGGCGAAGGGATTCAACAAGCTCTGCTTCGGTATCTGCCTTGGCAGACGCAACATGGTATTCTTTGGCGAGCTTCTCCATTACTTTGGGTGGAATCTCGATGGTATAGGACTCTTCAAGTAAATCTGTAATATCATCCTATATCCTTGCTATATGAGTTTTTTTTCCCTTGGTCCTTAACTCTTTGCCCCTTACATTATAAATCGCCAATATATCATCCTTTAAAAAACCAACCAAAGCCTCAAACTCCAAAGCCAGCAAGGTGGACTGGTTCTTTTTCAACAATGCCAAACCAATTTGAAACAAGCAATCGACGCCCTTGATAAACAGAATATCGTATATGCGGAACACCACTTTTAGTGGAAACTTGTATGCAAAAATGGTAAGAAACCACTGGCTCACATACATGTTTGATTTCACACCCTGCTCGTTCAAATGGCGATAAATGTGGGGTAGCATGTCATGTAAAAGTCCGTCAAATTGGTACAGTCGCTGTCGCAATAGATTCATTTGCGGGGTATAGTGTTCACGTAACCCATAGTGTTGGAGGAGTTGTACAAGCATGTAAAACGCTTCTTCTTCAGGCATCTAGAAATGTAAGGGGTTAATTTTACAGTTTTTTCTTTCAGCTTCTACTTTTTACATTTAAAAGTAAGGGGCCCGCAATAAACGCCAGGCCTTGACAATAACCCAATGGCTCATCATACAATGAATAGGCCTTGACGACATTGAACAAGGCGTCTTGGCCCTGTTGGCTCTGAAAGTAAGGATGGTACGGAAAAGTACGATGGATATCACGGGTAATGGCCTTTTCATAGACGGATTCTGTTTTTAACAATTTGATATAAAGAAGACCGGCTTCTTCATGAGAATCTTTTGTTTCGTTTAGCATGGGCCAAACAGTGCCTCGGATGGCATCCGGGATCCCTTGTCTTTGTATTTGTAATAGTAGTTGTTTTCTTTTCTTTTTCTTTTTCAAGATCGATGATGGATTTGCAATCATGTCTGACCAAAACTCTAATTTTTTTGGGCAAAAGAGGAGAAATTATTTTAATATATATCCACAAGATGTTGGAGAAAGAGAGCAATCTCTTTTCCTTTTTTTTTTGCTTTACCCCAATCCACTTGCTCCTTTTCCTCCTTGACTGACTCATTATCGTGCTCCTCAATGACTACTACGTTTATATCCAAATGGTGGTCCAATAAGGAAGGTGGCGTCAATAATCTGTCATCATCATCCTCATCGGTTGAAAAGGTACTGTCGTCGTCTTCTGAGAACGTCAGAAATCGAGTCATCTCTTCTAGAGATGGGTGTTTACTATCATTTACAAAGGTGTCAACTACAGAACTGCTATCCATGGATGTTTTTACAAATGAGTTGTTTGCTGCTTTATGTACGCTTTCCATAGTGTGTGATTGATTTTTTTTTTTGAATTTGATAAAGGAAAGTAAAAAGTTGTTTTATATATATGAGAAAAAAAATACAATGGAGAGAAGAAGAAAAGGAAAAGAAAAAAAAAAGTGATTTCCAACTTTTATTTGTTATTTATATGAGAGGAGAAACTGGAATAATTGTTTTCCATTTGTTTAGATAACGAAACTCCTAAGATAATAATTTATATAAAAACAGAGTCAATTTATAAAGCATCTCTCTGGTGTCCCCCTTTTTTCGACATATATATATATAACAGCATTTTTCGCATTTTGATTGTCATTTATTTCCATATTTGGTATTTAAATTGATTGAGGAGACAACAAAAACCTAAAAAGAAAAAGACTCGAGACATCAGATGCACAGAGAAGAGGTAGATTATTGATTTGATTCATTTATATCCCTCTTTTTCATAAATTCCTTTTCATGACTATCCCCTTTCTTGTGATCCTTTTCATTCTCTTTCGGGCCGTATTTTTTTATATCATGATGTCTCATTATTAGAAATAATTGTATTCTAAATATAAATGGCCCATTTCCATTCCATTTCAAACCAGTTTAAAAAAGCATATATATATAAATTGAGCATTGATTACCCTTTTTCCTTTGTAAATAACAACGGGATCTCCTTATTTTATTGCCATTAATAATGATTAGACAATCAATTAAATCCATCTCTAATAAGTCTAAGCATACTTCTAAACAGCAGGTGGTGGAGGCTGATTCATACCACTGTCCTTCAAGTGCGTTGTTGAATTGAATTGGACGACTGTGCCATTACCTTCTTGATCCACAACGACTTGGTTGACGGCAGTGTTGCCTTGTGCCATCGGTCTCACCACCAACCCATCCGCTACGTTGTATCCTTGATCGAGCCAATAACCGGTGAAGTATTGAAGGGGTCCACCATGCGTGACGACAAGCACAGATGTGTATCCTTTTGCCTTGGCGTCGCTCAAAACCATGGTGAATGCATCGATGGATCTTTGACAAAACACGGCATCCGTCTCTCCATTGTTTTGCTTTACCAATTCATCCACAGTGATGTTCAAGCGCTTGGATTCTTGGTCAAGAAACTTGATGGGGCATCGTGAGAGTTGACCAAAGCCGCGTTCGCGTAGAATGCCATGGTAATCAATCGAGAGATCGGGATGGTGTGCTAATATGGCTGCTGCTGTCTTGTTTTTAATTAATCATTCATGCTGCATCATCCATCAAGCAGAATGGGATTATTTACCTGTTTGCAGCGATACAAATCGCTACAGTAAATGTGGTCATATGACTCTGTCTTTAATCGCTCGCCACAAAGTTGGGCTTGGCTCAAGCCAGTGTTGTTCAAGCTTGTATCTTTTTATGAATATGTTAGTATCGTAGAATACCGCTTGCTTGTTCTTTTATGTTACCAGTTTGTCCCTGTAGCCATCTTTCGTTGTTGGCATCAGTGTTGCCATGTCTTACCAAAGTCACACTTAAACTCATTTCAATACTAAGCAACAAGAGAAGAAGGGAAAAAAAGAAGAAACGAAAAGAAGAAACAAAAAAAGAACACTAAAATCAAAAAAAAATGTGACGGTGTCCAGAAAATGTATCACATTTGCACAAAGACTTTTAATTTATTTCTTTTTGGTTTCTTTAAACTTCATCATGTCCGATTCCGTTACAAGAAAGAGCTTATTCTCTCGTCCTTTAGATCTCATTTACTTCATTTACTTTGCAACGCACATTCCAGTGACCCTGGGTATCGACTGCCAAGTGTTCTATCCGCCCGAGTGGGTGCCACAGGTGTTAAAGGATGCCCTTTTGATGTATACACGCGACTACAAGGACCCTTTTATGGGTAGCAAGGAACCAATGTATTGGTTCTTGAGTTTTATTGTGTGTGAAGTCATTGTCCAGCTTCCCTTTTTCTTTATTGCTTGTATTGGGCTTGTGAAAGGTGAAGCATTTTTCTTAAAACAAAGTTTTTCATTTATTAACATTGTTCTCTTTTTCAAGACTGTAAATATATCCGTCTTCCATTAGCAGGCAAGTAAAAAGAATTGGTAGTGAATTCTGTTTTATTCATAAAGCTTATATTGCAATTGATTTAGTCTATGGCGCCCATGTTGCAACCACCGTGTTACCCACGCTTGCCGAAGTACTATTGAACCCTGCTCATGACCTTACTCAAAGCGAAAGATATACATTGACCGGGTTTTATGCACCTTATTTCATTCTTCCCATCATCATGGTCTTGGATTCTTGCATTCGTGTCAATAGCTATTTGACAGTTTCCCCAGAAAAAAAGAACCAATAGCTGCTTTTTCTTACATAAAGTAAATAAACATGCCTTTGCTTTATAATTCTATACGATAACCAAAGTATGCTTCTTTGTTTTTTAAATGAACAGATATTATGAAACAAATCATACAAGGTGACTTGTCATGATTTCTAAGCAAAACCACACCAAGATGGCTTTTGTAATATAATGAAAGCAAATCCACGTAAATGCGACTTGACTTTGAATAAATGATTATACCAATCGATAAGCCTTCTCTAAATAAGGGGCGAGTATTCTTGGGAAACAGATCAGTGTTTGAAAGCTCAAATTATAAAAGGATAAATTTCTCGGGATTTTCGGCACCCTATCATCAAGCTTGTAACAATGACCTTGACCAAGCAAAAATAAATCAAAAAGAAATGTCAACTATTACAAGTTATTTGATTCAAACAATGCATTTTCAATTGAATCCATTACATAATCGTTGAAGAATATCCCCTCTCCCCCCTTTTTCCTTCCATAGAAGATAAAATAAAGTTTACTAAAACGTAACTACCATTGGTCCCGTCATTAACGGAAGCGGGGGCAGACGGCGCTTTAAAGCAAGAGGGCCTCATTTGTAAAATAAAATCTTAATAATAAGGTTATATTTATACATTATTTTATATATGATATGCTTCACTTCCTCTCTCTACAAGATATAGCAAAACTACTGTCTAATTTCAGCAGACACCTTTTGCACGGTTTCCAAATACACCTTCAAGGCCTCAGGATCGACGGTTGGCAAGATACCATGGCCCAAATTGGCAATGTGTTTTGAATCTTTACCAAAGTTGTGTACCATTTGTGTTGCGATTTCGCGAATAGCGTCCTCGCCACCATAGAGCACGGTGGGGTCCATGTTGCCCTGGAGGACGACTTTATCGTTGGTTTGTTGGCGTGCATAACGAGGGTCCACGGTCCAATCCAATGACACGACCTCGTAACCCGAGTCGGCCAGATCGGCCAGGGCGTACCATGAGCCCTTGGCAAACACCGTCATGGGCACCACCTCCAACTCCTCTTTACGCAATTGTTCCTTGACGCGTTTCGATATTTGACGGAGATAGGGCAAAGAATATTCGTTGAAATCGAAAGGTGAAAGCTCACCACCCCAAGATTCAAAGACTTGAAGCATCTACAGATTATTTTTAGTTTCCCCTCACCTGTAGGCATAATCTTTTTCCTTTACCTGTGCACCTGCTCTGACTTGACCAACCAAAAACTCGACCGCAATATCCGTAATACGCTGAAGCAACTCGTGCGATTCCTTTTTATATTTCCAAAGCCAGCTCTTTGCCTTGTGCAAGGTCTTGCTTCCGCCGCCCTCAATCATGTATGCCATGAGGGTCCAAGGGGCGCCGACAAATCCAAACAGCGGCACACGGCCGTCGAGCTTGTGACGTGTCATGGTGATGGCCTTGTAGACATAGCCGAGCTCTTGGTCGACATTGACGTTATCGCTGAGACGCTTAAAGTCTTGGGGGGTCTCCAAGGGCTCAGGGAACTGAGGACCCTTGCCCGTCACCATGAGCACCTCGAGCCCCATGGCCTGAGGAATGACAAGAATGTCTGAAAAGATGATGGATGCATCTAAAAGGGTACCGTAGCGATCGATGGGTTGCAAGGTCAATTCACAGGCGAGCTCAGGTGTGCGACAGACTTCAAAGAAACTGTGGTGTTTTCTGACGGTATGAAACTCTATAGGGGGGGGGGAGGATATGAGCACACTTGTTATAAGGGCGAATTAGTTTCATATACCTGGCAAGTAACGACCGGCCTGTCTCATAATCCAAATAGGGACTCTTTCCACTTGCTCGCCTAAGAAAATAGAAAAAATGAATTTATATAAAACAAGGATGATAGAGCAAGCTCGCTTTATTTACCACGAGAGGCACGAAGGATAAGATCGTTTTGAAGAGGAGGAAAGTTTTCTGCCTTGTATTCAACCATAATTTAAAAAAAAAGTGAGAGTGGGGGGTGGTAAAAAAAGAAAAGAGAATGACAAATAGAGAACTCGCCCTTTTTATGTCTCAAAAAAAATGAGGAAAGTGGCTTTTTCCGCAAATAGGAAATTCATTGTTTTATTTATAATATATTTTAAAGTTTGGGTCGTTTGCCTGACGAGACGGCCAATGCTCGAATACGCTAATAGTGTGTGTCATTTTCTTGTTAATTTCCTTTCATCATTCTCTGTCTGCTTTTGGCTACCTTTTCTCCAATCTTTTGGTTTTGTAATTCTTCCATCTTGTCCGCGTAAGCCGTGGGTAAAAAGCTTGTCTTGAGGGTCTATGAAATAACAAAATGTGTAAGAAATAGAAAAAATCCAAATTGTTCTCGTCTACCTCGTTCTGTACAGCATTGGATGCCAAGGGTCGATAGAGCTTGGGGTGGAGTTGGATACGCTCACCATAAGCATTCAGGGGCCAATTGGCATCCTTGCATTTTGTTCTCATGTGTAAACAAAGCAAGTCGACCAACACATAAGAGTTCTAAAGGAGAGATATGAGTAAAAAAGAGAGATGGTCCTATAAATAACTTACTTGACTCAGGCTTTCATTGACAGCATCACTTGAGATCTTGATTCTTTGTGCGGTATGATATAAAAGAGAGACGTTGGTGGACGTGGCGACGCATGCTATAAAGTACTTGAAGTATTGCGAAAACAGGTCCAGCTCCTCAATGCCCACCGAAAAATCAGGGTGATGTGCCACCAAATGGATCAAATGCGTAAGCACCACAGAGAGCATCTTTTCACGCCCAGGCACCAATAAATAGTCGTGTGCAAACTTTTTGGCTTGCTTGACCAGCGCGGCCTCGGGCTCGTATGCCAATAAAAACAGGGCGGCGCTGTAGCGGCAATGCAGTTGCTCGCTTGTAAGCTGTGTAATGATGTACTGTACAAATTCACGTCGTACAATGAAACAACTGTCTTGGGCCACAAGCGCGAGCTTTTCAAACTTGGTGATGGTGAGTTCGGTGCCGTACTTTTCGACTTCGGTTAATCTGACAAGCGCAAGTGATGCATGATGACGAAGGTGTGATGATTCCGCGGCACTATTTTATAGAAGAGAGATGAGCGAGTTTGTTTTATATATCAATATTTTTTGAAAAATAGAAATGCAATTTACAGGATATCGTCCGCGATAGCCGTTGCCGTGGTTTGATCCAGTAATGACCAAAGAATAGGGAATATCAGGTCACTCTGTTCTTGGCTGTTGTCTGTGAATTTGATACAACCCGTCAAGTAATTGATGAGTAAAAGAACACCAATCACCTTAAATGTAGATAAGTATACGTATTACAACCGAGGAGCCTATTCATCTTACCTTTTCCTGAGATAGCAAGGGCAGCTCATCAAAAGGACACCATAGTTTATTATCTTTCTCTTTCTAAATGGAGATGGCATCCGTTTAGTATCAAACATATATAAATAAAGAGACAACTTACACATTCTGGACTGGGACCTGTCAACAAATCCTTCTCGACAAAATCAATCAAAGAATCGATATCTTTATCAAGCGCCTCGGGACAATACAATGCAAACTGGCCCAATGCATGCAGAAGGATGTTTAATCGAGGGAAACCCAACTCGAGGTTGATGACAAGCGACTGGATCAACTGGTTTGTCACATTGACCACGCCCGTGCCGTGTGCAAGAATGATGGACGCATGCTCGGCCTGGAGATACGTTCCCTCATGAACAAAATCCACCAAACGAGACGCAAAATCCCTAGACGGCCGTAATATGAGTATATCATTATTATTAGCTTCTATTTCATAGTTTACCTGTCAAGTTTGACTTTTTTGTTGGCAGATTTACAATTTTCTGCAAAAATCTCCAGACTTTCATCGACAGCGTTACCCTCCACGATGTTTTGTGTGAGGTCTTTCTGGATCGACTTGTACATGATGGGATGGTTTTCCGAGATGAGTCGCAAGATGTACATGGCGTCGGTCGCCTTTTGATTGGATGCGGCTCTTCTGCCACGCGTGCTCTGTGTCAACTTTAGCAGCTCGGGGATGCAGCTCTTGTTGAGGATGGTGGGCGACGCCTTGTTGAGAATGGCGGTGAAGATTTCGGCAACAGCACCGTCTGTTTCATTCAACTCTTCCAAGAAAGATGTCTATAGATGGCTTGCGTTTTTCAATACAAGATATATAAAAAAAAAAAAAAAAACGCTGTCAAAATTACCTTTGCTTTCATGACGACTTTATATTCAGAATCGGGGTTGATGCTGGTCTTTAACAACTTGACATCCTTTTTTGTACAGATGGAAGTGTAGGCGAGAAGTGAATTGTAGGTTCTTGCTCTATCAGGGAAATGTGCTAAAAAGAAAGTGATCTAAGTAATCCCGATGTTCTCTTTCTATCTATTTATTTATTACCTGCCAAGTATTTCATATATTCTTCATTTTTCAATCTTTGATGCTCATCCACATTCTAGTTGTATTCTTAGTTTGTAACTGTACACACATTATAATCATATATTCTTACATTGGCCTCGCACATCTCTACATATTTCTGCATGCCGTCCATAAAACTCTTTTGCTTTGTGACAATGGCAGTGAATGCCGTCTTTGCCTTTAAATCCAACGCTCCGACCACCGTGACAAGTCTATCCACTCGCTCGGCATCGTCATGATCCTCGGGTAAAATATATTTTTGTAAAGCCCCTTCCACAGCCACTCTAGAATGAAATGGATATAAGATATAACAGACATGGTATAATAGAAGCACACAACTTACGTGATGGACAAGTCTCCCGAATACAAGCCATTCAACAAAACGGATGGAATCCAGCCCAGTTTATCCATGACACTTCTCTCATTGAGCTGCTCGAAAAAGTGGTTATAAATGGCACCAATGGCGTCTGTGGCTGCCTTTCTCACCGATGCCTTTTTATCCCTTGCGCGTTCAGCGGTTGTTTCCAAAAGATGTTTATTGATGTGTTTGATGTCTGTGACACGCGATTGCAATTGACCGACGACTTTACAAGTGGATGCGCGTACTTTTTCTTCGGGATCGGCCAATTTGCCCTTGAGACAGTCTATTATAGGAAAGCAAATTCAGCATACTTATAATAAAATGACAGCTTTTTTCTTTTTTACCATTGATTTCAGAGACCAACTCTGGATGACGTGCAGCGACCTCCTCGACCATATCAAGCCATTTCAAACGCAATCTTAAGCTTTTATCGTGACGTCTTCCAAGCCATTCCTTCCAAAGCCCAGGGTACTGCTCCATCAGATGAGACTGGCTATCCACAAACATCTGGCCGATCGTCTCGGTGACCACATCACGCACATTGTCGTCCTCGGACAGCATCTCATCCTGCAATTGTGGCAAGACATTCAGCAGCAACTCGGGCATGATGGCGTATACTTTGCGAATCAATTCATGCGCCTTTTTGAGCTCCTCGATATCTTCATCGGACAAGTTGCTTCTACCCACTGCCGCAATGATGTCTGCAAAGTACTGATGAAAAGTGGTTAGTTTTTTGAAATGGGAGCCCGTCTCATTCATTACCTGGCAAACACGTCTTTGAATCACATTGGGACACGAACGACAAATCTCATATGCCATCTGATAAGGCCCTTCGGTGGATTCCTTGTCGTATTTGCCAAACTGCTCCAAAATCAACTCGACACAGTCCTGTGAAAAGATGCCGACCTCTTCAATGATTTGGATAAGCACTTCCGTCATGCCAAGCTTGACATTGTTACCGACATCCTTGCTATTTTTATAATATTATTTATAAGCACTCTTATAGGTAATGCTTGTAAAGTGCCAAACTTACTTGGCAGACACCTTGAAAAAATTGAAAAAATAGCTGCTTGTAATTTCCTCGGCCTGGTTTTGATTGAGATCTGCGACGATAATGATGCTTTTGACAGTGGACAAGCTTTCCAAAAGATAAAAACGATATTCGTACGTGTTGTTCATTTTTTCGAAAAGTGAGAGCTGTGCACTGAAAAACGTAAATACTTTCTATGAAAAGGGGGGGGTAAACTTTAGTTTCTCTTTTAGAGAGTGTCTCTATTCTTTAAAAACCTTCAAGTTGGCGTTATTGTAAGGTGGGTCTGGGGCATACAGGCGAAAAATATCGGCAATACAGATAGCAGCCAATATCTTGACGGTGCCATTGCTATGTTCCAATATTTGTTTATGTACAAGTTGGTCGGCGGCTGCTCGAAGCGACCTCTTTTCAGTGCTGCCTTGCTCCAAGCTTTTCAACTGTTCATGTAGATCCTGGAAAGGTTTATTTTTTTGTGTCAATGGTGAGTTGTTTATTAAAAACAAGGTAAGTTGCGTCTTACTTTTAACTTTCTCGTAAGCTCAGGGGCCTTTTGACTACCAGAAAGAGTGTCACTAAACTGAAGTGACTGAAGTTCATCAATCTCCATCGACATGCTGAGCTAAAGAAAAAAAAGAAAACGACTACGAAAATAAAA
>VCJM01001469.1:11174-24767 GCA_024139495.1 Backusella sp. ASU-2019c | reverse complement strand
AAAAAAAAAATATATATATATATAGGGGCAATCAATATTTTGGAGACAATCTCCTCAAGGTTTTCCCAAATGTACGAAAGCTCATCGGTAGCTCCTGTTTTAATACAGTATAAGCTGGAAATTGGAATACTTTTTAATGGAATAACCTGGAAAATAGAATACATTTTGAACCTATTTTTCAGCATACCCGTTCCTATTTTGTAGAATAAACACAAGTTGGTCAATAACATATGGTTTTATCTATTTGAAAATAGAATATAGAATATAGTTTGGTCCATCATGCAGCATTCCAATTTCCATTTTATACTGTAAAAAATGTTGAAGCGAGGATTTAATCTCGAAGAATCCCATGAAAATAGCTCAGCACGAGTACGTCTTTTAAAGCTTGAAATTGAAGCACTAAATATGAACAAATCAAATTTTAAACGTTGACATGTTTTTTTTTATTGCTAGTATTTATTTTCATCTCACTAATGCTATCAATGTAGACATATTTTTTTTTTTCATCATAAAAAGGTAGAGGAATATTACAATAGTTCAGTTAGATATACATAATTCAGGTACAAAATCAACTCGAAGCACGACTTTAATTGGATGGAATTTTTATTTACCGCTTTCTGCAGGTCTTTCGGTAAAAAGGGAGTTTTTAACATTCAAAAACATCTTTACAAAAACAAAAAAAAAATCCAGAGTAACCAAAAGCTGTATTATGTGGAATAAGATTAAAGTTGATGGACTTGCCAACACAAAAGATGTCCAAAAATAGATTCTCCGAAATTGATGAGTGAGAACAAAAACAAAAACAGAAGTTCCAACATAACCATTTTACTTTTTAGTAAAGCCATATGGTTATGGTCATGGTGGTTAGATGTGCATGGCACAGTCAAAATAAACAAGTGTAATTACAGCAACGTGGTGTCTCTACATAAGCAGTTTATTTTAGAATAAGCAACCTTCACGCTTGTTCATAATGAATGTACTCTCCATGATTTTTTACTGCGTATGTATGTTAATCAGCATGTAAAGTTGATATCTCTCTGTCCAGATTGGGCTTTTCTTTCTCTAAAAATAGATATTTTTAATAAAGAGAGAAGCCAGTGAAAAATATATGGAATAAATCATGTTACCTTTTTTTTCCCCATTCTATCATTACGCGACTTCGGTAAATGAACCGAAGGCTTTGGAGGTCCTTTCAGTTGATTGTTTGTTTGTTTTTTTCATCTTAGAAAATATTAGCCAGTTAAGTAAGGCATGAATAGGGTTTACCATATTTGAAATAAAAATGACATAAAAAAAAATAGAGGCATTTTATTTTGTTTTCATATGATTTATACATTAAATCCTATTGACAAGAACCTTCAAAAAATGATGTATTTTATCTAAATAGTGATTGTTACCTCTTGTTGCTTGTATCGCGTCGTTTTTACTTTCTTTCATAATACCAGAAATGGAGGTTCATTATCTTACAAATCAAGTCATGTGTAATAATAATAAAAATAATGCACTGAAGAGAAAAACAGATCCGAACTGGAAAGTAATAATGGCAGCACTTTTCTTCCAGACTTGTATAAACTATAAATTATATAAAAGGAAATTTGTTTTCAATATTCACTTTGTAATTGCGGTACGTGCACTCTCACAAGAAACTCTCTCGGAGTGTACAAAGAACTTGTATTTGTTGTTAAAAAGCAAAAATTAATTTATCCATTTTCAACTTGTTCAAGGTGAGTTGTGTAGTAGATGAAAAAGAAACCCAACGATTTTTTTTTGGGGGGGGAGGGATGGATTTGCTTTTGTAAGATTTGAATCCTCCCTATTTGATTCATTCAAGTTAGCATTTATGCCTTTTTCGTTTTTTTTTTTTGGCATATTTCTACGCGTCATGATGGATGCAATATTACAAAAAGTTTTAGTTAAAAGTTTCAAAAAGAAAGCAAGAAAAAAAAGGGACCCAGATCGACATAAGGTACTAACATTTTTCCTTTCAATAAAAAGTGTACGTCTCTATCATTGTTTATTATTGATATAATTATTTGTTTTTGTTTTGTTCCACTCCCTCCTTTTTTTTCCTTTTTTTAGTTGAATTAAATTACACTTGAGCCACAAACAACTTTTTGTAAACTCACACTTTTTTACTTTTACGAAAGAAAAGACAAGTGAAAGAGAGGGTAACTGGGAAAAGCAAATTGCCTTTTTTTTGTTTAATTATCATAAAATTATTTGTTTTCAAATAAACCTGATCAAATACCATGACTCGCACCATTTCATGTGACGTTATTGATAAAATCACCCGGAAATTGCTTCCGTGAACCCGACAAGAAAAAAAAGGTGTGGTACTAAGAGAAGCCCTTTATGAAAATAAAGTCATCCACATACTTTTTTAAATTGCTCCTCCGAAATTGTGTGTAAGGAAAAGCATTGACCTCTTTTTTGCAATTTTACAGAAGAGAGGATAACAAATCGTATTACACAATAATACAAAAAAAGATCTGCAATTGTCTAAAATAAAGGGAGGGAAAATTAAGGGGGGCAGAGAGGAGATTGCATAAATATTACAACAAGGAGAACATTGAGCGAAGCATGTCAATATAAAAAACACAAAATGACAGATAAAATGTTACCCTCAGTTGTTACACTTTTAGGGAGATTTTTGTTTACGAGTTCCACAATGAACAAAATACTTTTTTTTTAAAAATGGATGAAATAAAAACGCCCTTTAGGTCTTATGATAATAAATGCTGTGTATTATATTGGCTACTGCTCCCTTGTTCCTTTATTACGGATCTCCTTTCTTTCAAAAATAAAATGCATGATAATTGTTGGACTTATGCAAATAATAATAGTGTTGAAAAAAAAATAAACACTCATTATTGACTAGAACCAAACTAGATTTAAGTTTATTTTGGAATGGAGGCACTTAAAGTTTGCTTTATATTTGTTATTGCACAACTTGAGAGTTCAGGGAAGAAAAGTGAGATGATAGAGCTTCATATCAAAAGTAAATAAACAAATAGAGGGGGTGGCAGGGAGAGAGGGAACTTTCAAGTGAAGATTGTTATTTTGTTATTTTTTTTTAGTGTTACAAAACTGCGGTCAGGCAAATAAACAACTCAATGCTGCTGCACTTGTTCCGAAGGTTACACTTCTCAAATCAAAAAAAAAATAAACAATCGAATAGATTTAAAATCATAAAATTGCTTACTGTTACTTTTTTATTCGTTTTCCTCTTTCTTTTTCCTTTTTATATTCTCCTCTATACATATCTTTTTTTTTTTTTTGCTTCATCTGTCTATATTTATAATTAATATCTTATCTTTTGTATATTAAACATACCATATTATTTTATTTCATACTATGAGTGGAATAAAAGTAAGATACACCTTTTCTTTTGGTGTATTAAATTAAATCTAACGTTGTTATTAGGATTACGACTCCATTTTGGAAAATACACCTTATACCATTCCCTATGATTTACATAAAGATATCTCAATTCCTATCTTAACAGATGACTACACTGTCTCTGAAGATTGTAAAGAAATAGGAAAACACCTTTTACAAAATACAAAGCGACCCTTGGTACCTAGAATAAATTATGATGTTTTTATATAACATGTAGATAACCTAATCCTTTTTTGATAGTGTCAAAATCTTGACGTCATTATTTCTGAGAGAGAACGCAGTGGACGTACGTGCATCTATATTTTTAGGGAAAAAAAGCAAACTAATTTTTCCAACTTCATTTAATTACATACAGAATCCAAAAGAGATGTTGAATCCTTCAAAAACTTCATCGGTCGAAAACTGTTTAAAGAAGTTGGACATATGACTGATATCAAATCAAACGGACATAAAACGCCAATGCTTGATTCCAAAAAGGTAAAAAAAAATAATACAGCAACAAAAATGACAAGTTTGTCTTACACACTTTATATTACAAAAAGGAAACAATAACTGTACAGCCTGCAAGCTTAGCCTCATTGAGCGAGATTAAGGAACTGATTACAACTGAAGACACCTACTCCAAAAAGCTTCAAGCCTTAGTACAACATGTCATCAAACCCATCAGAAAGACACTAAAGAGCAAGACACCTCTGCTCGATCAATTCATGTTTAATAATATGTTTTTAAACGTTGAATCTATTTCTGACGTCCATACTTCCTTTTATGAAGAATTGAAAAGATACAGTGATCCAAACGATTTACCTACTGATGAAGGCATTGGCTCCGTTTGTAAAAGATTTGTAAATGTCCTTGAAATGAAAACGTGTGTTACACACACCAACTTTAAAAAAAATCTAATCACCCCTCCTCTCCCGTTTTTTAGGCAGCAAAGATGATCCATTATAAAAGCTTTCTATTGAAATTCGAGGACGGCAATGCCTATCATTTAAGGATGATGAAAAAAAAGGGTCAATACTATCATTTCATTAACGAAAACCCATTCTTTATGGGGAGCTTGAGAGATAATTTGGCTCCTATCGCTCAGCGTGTAGCTCGATACAAACTTCTTTTTCAAAGTAGGCTTCTTTTTTTTTTGACTGAAATATGTCCATATGCTAAATTAGTTTTATAGATATCATTAGTGCACTAGGTCCTCAGCATCCAGATGTTCGCGATCTCCAAGATGCTTATAATAAAATTGATGACATTTGCGAAATGGAGTATGGAACCGATACAAAGAGAAGTGAGCTCCTTTACTTTTTTACACTTATCAAGAATTCACCTGTAAGTTATTATTACTAAAAAGAAAAACATGTCAACCATGTCAAACCCTTATTGTGTAATCTAACCCCCTCCCCCCTTTAGTGTCGCTTCCTCAATGATAAGCGCAACTTATTAGGCTACTTTGATTGTACTGAAATGTCATTGTCGAGTGGCCGCACCCAACGTCCTGTAACTATCCTCGTTTTCACTGACAAGTTGGTGGTGGTGAAACGCAAAGCCTACGATCTAAGTAGCCGCGAATGCTTCGAGAAGTTTAAAGAAAACATAAGCAACGATACTTCCACACAGACACTTAAAAAAAAGGTGATGGAGCTTTGCACAGGAACATCGCTTGAATTCAAGGGTTGGGTTGATATCAAGGCAACCGAAATCTTTGATGGCCTAAAAGGTAAATTTGTTTTTGTTTTTTACTTTTTTATATTTTTTCTCACCCATTTCTATTTTTGTGTTACACGCACACCTCGGTCCGTTGTGTTTATAGATCGTCCCGATACTTTCTTACTAAGAACATCCCTCCCAGAGGTGGCCGATGATGATATCGAGTCTGAATATGAAGACTACTTTAGAAGAAGCGACCGCTTGTTTTCCGTCATCCCAAACAAATCGGGCTTCCATGCTGATAGAATGGAGGAGTATAAAGATAATAGAAAAACATTGATTTCTTTATATCAACATCAGTTTGCTCGTTTGAACTTTACAGGTATTTTATCAAAAAAAAATCACACACCAATCATTTTTATTTATTTATTTGTTATTTTTAGATGAAAATGAGGTTTTCCATGAGTCCAACTTTGCATTGCCTGCTTACGCTTACGTTTATAACGAAAAAAGTTATAAGAAATCTAACATCAAGGTAAAATAAAAATTACTTGTTTCATGCGAATAAACCAATAAATTAACACCTTTTTTTATATATATATAGAATAATATATTGGCCGTCTATGTTGAAGAAGATTACCCCATTGAGTTGGAGTCTCTTCTAACCGAGGATGTCTGGGCACTTATTTTGATCCAAAAAGAAGCTAAAGGTTTCAAGGGTGTTGTTCGTTCAAAGGTTTCCATGACCCCACTGCGCGAACCTCGTGAAATGGAATATGAAACCATTGTGGATTCCAACCAAAACATCAATGGAAAATACGACTTCTTTACAACCCTTTGGAATAGTGGTAAGTTATTTTATATACTCAAAAAATATAACTTCATTCAGCTCATCATCCACTTTAATATATAGTCATTTACTACGAAAGACGTCTCCGTGCCTCCAATTATTACGGCGATATTCATGATACCCGTCTTCGTAACAGAGCAAGATCTCGATCCAGATCCAAATCACTCACAAGAGCCACCAGTTTCTTCTTACGAAGCCGATCCCGCTCCACTTCCCCATCCAGATCTCTTGATACCTTTCATAAAGATGCAAACTCTACTATCAGTACGACTGCTACACTCAAGACCTGTATGGATTCTACCAATAACTTGTATCACGATCAGGTTAATGACCCGATTCTCAAAGTGGCCTCGGTCAACAAGCCTCCCTTGTTTACAGATGATTTGCCGATGGAGGAGAATAGGCAAGATACCATATCCAGCTATGAGGACGCCATGGCTAAGCTCGTCATGAATGGCAACTTTTATCCTTCTGCTCCATGTGGTCCTGCTGTGCCTGCATATTCGCCATATGATCGTCGGGATTCCTTTGAGTTCAATTCCATTGACAAAAATGCCGGCTCCTTTATTGATCACTTCAATGATAAAAGAAGACCCGAAGAAAGCATCTATGATGGAAGCAACATCCATCAGGATAATTCACGTCAGAGTAGCTATTCAAGAAATAACAATACGTTTTACCGACCATCCATGATTAACACCACCCGACAGCCATCCTACGATATGACCGACTATTACCAACATCCATTGGAACTCATGTCAAGACCTTCTAGTGGTGGTGGAAACAGCTCCTCTTCCGCAACCAGTGATAGTCCAACCTCTATCTCCACCAACAATGAGATGGCCGCCATATATGGTAACATCAACCATTTCTCTTCGTTCGGAGCAAGGGGTATGCATGATGACTATTCCGAGGGCAACAACTACTCAAACGATCGTGTCAATGAAGAGAATCTTTTCCAATCACTTGAAAAGATGAATTCGTTCCGATATTCACAGAAGCGAGGCTCTCATGTGCGTGAAAACATTAGACCCAGTCTTCCTTCGCAGTATTCTAGAAAGATGGTTGTGGACCAACTGACTCAATTAAAACACGAATTCAATGCTTCTCTTGACAATCTTCTCAACCAATCACAATCCCAACAAGGTTTCAATTTCACTCCTGAGGATGTACGTGGACTACGTTCTGTAAGTAAAACCAAAACATTTTATTGGGAGAACTGTATTCTAATTGTACTTCTATAGCACTTCATGTCTAAACTAGATGATCTTTCCAACACTGGAAATCCCAGCATGAGATATCGTTCTTATCGTTAGATTTTTTATATATATATATAACATTGTAAATAGAATTTCCACCCGAAAAAAAAAAAAGTATACCCGTTCCATTCATTTTTGTAAAGCATCTTATTTTCATTTTTTTATTTTTATTTTCTTTATGCTCCCCGTCCATGTTCGTTTTATGTTGTGATTTTCTTTTTTTTTTTCCATTTTGCACTTTTTAATAATAAAAAAAAATAAAAATAAAAAATAAAAAAAACGCTCGAATGTACTCGTTAATCAAATGAGTTAAATTGATAACCCAAAAAGTACTATAAATGAAAATGGTTTAAAGCTTGGTATACTTTATATCTACAGTTATCTTAAACATTATGTTTTTCATCATCAGTTTTTCAAAAACAATTTATTATATCGATAGGACAAGCAACTCCTTTTAAATGTTGGCCTTTTCTGAGATGGAATGTCATCAATTAATTGCTCTCCACTATACAGATATGTTGTGTTTACGTAGCAATTCAACGAGTTGGTCGACGTGACGCTCCAATCCATCTACTTTGCTGGCTGTTTCTGTCTTTCCTTTTTCAAGTTCATCCCATAGTATTTTATTTTCATCTCTCAGCAGTGTAACTCTTCCATTGATAAGGTCAATATTTCTCTTCATCTCGTGACAAGTTTCACGCATCAAAGCCAGTTCGTTGTTTAGTTGTTTTTTATCATGCTGAAGCTCTTCAATTTTTAGGATAATCTCAGCTTCAAATGCCATATTTTTTACGTCCTTTTCTGTATGAAATAGCATTATTTCTATTACATTTATATACACAATTATTTCTTTTTTATTATTATCATATACCTTTCTGATCTTCCGCAAATGGATGTCCTTCGTTTATTAAATTTTCGAGATTTGTAGAGTCTTCAGCATACTTATAAAACCACTCCATCGCCCTACTTTTATCTTCGCTTACGCCCCATCCAGACTCAAACTGTAAACCGATATTGTAAAAGGAATCGACGTAGTTTCCCTTGGCTGCCATCAAGAGCCATTCCAAGGAGCGGAAGTAGTTGACAGATACACCTCTTCCGTGTTGGTATAATGACCCGATTTCGTACATGGCGGCCGGGTAGTTTCTATCTGCTGCAAACAGGTACCAGTCCATTGCTTTGGAGTAGAGTTGATGCCGTGAATATTCCTCTCCAATCTCATAAATGGCATTATTATCACCTCTCTTTGCGAGGGGAATTAGTTTTTGGACATAAACTAGTGTAGTATCATCTATTTTATTTTTATTTTATTTTTAAAAAAAATGCAGTTGGTTGGTTTCGTGCGTTGAATATGAAATCCTACACATTATTAACCTTCTATTGTATCAAAGAGCTCGTGCTCTATCAAGAACATATAATCATTATCGCCACTGTTGCTATTGCTGTCACTATCTGACATTGTTGAATTAAAAAAGAAAGGGAAGAGAAAAGTCAAAAAAATAAAGGCTGCTGTAATTTTATATTTATATCATTGATCGCCCAATGTCGTACGGATTTACGCGCATTTTCCTTTTACAAAATGCTGGTGACACTTAGCACCAGCTTATTTACTTTACTAACAAACCAAAATGACCAATGAAATTCATAGTATTCGTTACTTCAAGAAACTCATATTTATATATGACATGGTAGAATATAAATAAAATTGACCATATTATGTATTACCATAATCTTTCACTTTGTAATTTTCTATAGTAAACGTCGATCCTGTTAATAGCAGAACCAATAGTTGCCATCGCAACCGCAGTTCAATACGTACAGGTCACACTGACAACAACGCCACCAAAAACCAGTCAGTCATAACTCTAGCTTTGTATTAGTACATCTCAATGTCGCTATTTCTTTTAATACAGGAGCACTTCATTCTAAAAAAATCATGACACAACTACTAGAATGACTAGATTTTTTTAATTTTAATTTTTCATGGGGTAAACAGTACTTTGATAAATCTATTCACTTCAATATATGTTCACTAAAGCATCGTGGGTCTTTAGTTTTCATCATTGTTATAATAAAGATGGAACTATAGCGTAAAAGTACTTTTTATTATAGCTTGCCGTTAGACCTATTATGATATTCATTTATTTTACGGAATGGTCTTCCAATAACTTTTATGTATCCGTTTCGGTTTTCCTAATATCAGGTACAAAATGCATAATTTGTAGAAAAAAAAAATGGACACTACTATACAAAAAAGTCGAAATACAATGGTGTTCTCATTGGTTGGTCCATTGAATAATACCAACGCGGGGTATATGGTACGTTAAAAGTGGCTTAAGCAACCAAGCTATTGATTCAAATGAATGACGTATCTGAATTTTCCTTGATGAAAAACAGTACGTATTTCTACCGAAGGATAGTCCAACTTCTGTATTTAAAGCAGTATCCACATCATTGACGTGCGATATTCATGTTTTTGATGGAGGCAAGACACACCAGTGTAAACGCCATATTCATATCGATGCAAAGACAAATACATTGATGTATCTGTAAGATTGTGCGGTTGTTACACCATCCAATATGGACGAAATTGTCTTACCAGATTACTTGAATGATACTAGATATGCGAGTGATCTTGGAAGTGTGTTGATTCAGAACACGGGGAGTGAACAATATATTCTAATAAAACATTCATGAAAATATTCAGAATTCAATTTTGCATATATATGACTTAATACCAAAAGAATACCAAGTAGTTGAGATAATCGTGAGTGTTTTGTTTTTATTTTTTTACAACTCAATTCTTTTATGCCATTTACAAATAAGGCAAATGCTCTTATCTTGGGGTTTGATGAGAAAATCACTCTCAGTGTCGCACAAAGTCATAATTATCAGATTGAAATAGTTGGAAATCTGCAGTTATCAGATTGAAATTATCTAAACAGAAAAGCTTTCTTCCTTTTTCTTGGTCGTCTGTGCATACGTTAATATTTGTGTTGAATATGACTGATTCCTCTGCTATTATAAAAGAATTATTTATTCAACTTAAAAGTAAGTCAGCTCATTCCAAAGTCATTTCACTTCTTCTAATCCCACGTTTTTTTTTTTTTTTTTAAAAAAAACAGCTGATGGCATCACACTCAGTGATGACTTGATTGAGAACGTCAATAATAGAGACGGAAAAGCATTGTGCTGCGTTGGTCTAATTTATCTTTCCAAACATGAATACACCAAAGCGATTCCGTGGCAACGACTGTCAGCATCTACCCACTTTTCAAAAGGCCAATTCTGTCTAGGCATGGCATATAAGAAAGGCCAGGGTGTGCCTTTAGACTACCACCTCTCCTTGGATTGGTTTTTAAAAGCAGCTTATAATAATGATCTCGATGCAATTTACTATGTGGGGGAATCTTTAGAACAGGGGTTTGGTGTAGCAACCAATAAAAAGATGGCGCTTGAATGGTACCATAAAGTAAACAGATCTTCTCCAGATATCAATCGATTGAACAACCAAGGCTACTATATAACGAGATCAGATCAAGGTATTTTCAATGCAGTGAACTATAATTAATGATTAAGAAATCAACAAGAATATCATTATATTTACCCTCTTTGCTACTAATTAGAGAAGTCACTGTCGGATCTGATAAGAGAAACGGTGCTAGTTCTCAACATAGAAAAAGAAAGAATAGAAGCCAACAACAAGTTCAAAAGCATACTAGAAGAAAATCAAAAAATGAAGAGTGAAATAGAATTACTGAAACAAACCAACACATCAATCGAAGAAGAATTGCGAAATACAAAAGAAATGATACTTTTACTAGAAAACAAGAACAGCAAGCTCTCTGATTCATCCGAACAGTCAAACAAGATGATTGACTTATTGCACCAGACGAATGAAAAGATTATTCAATTATCTGAGAAGAACAAACAAGAGGCTGATAAAAGGATGAGAACTTTGAAGAAAGAGAACAGATACATGAAACAGAGAATGGATTGGATTGAAAGAGCTCTCGAAAAATCGAATAAATTCGCTAATGATGAGTTGGGTGGTACTGGATACAAACAAGTCGACCCTAAAAATGACGAAGTATAGAATTCGCAAATTGAATCATTATTATTTAAATAAAAACAAAAATATTTACAGTTGCATTATATCAAAACGCAAGACAACTTGTTCACAGTCAATACAGTAGAGACTCGAAGACCTTTTTTTTTTACGCTAAAGACCAATGAAACAAATGTAGAATATTGAAATTAATAGCGTAAGATTTGTCACTTCAGTCTATATTGTAATGAAAAACTAAAGCAAAGGTGATGATAAATCGATTAAAACAAAATATTCAATTTATTGTATTAATACTATTAAGAACAATAAAAAATGAGAGAGGCATGAGAATGATTTTATTTATTATTTTATACTTTGTGTTGAATAATGCAAAAGAAAGTGAGTTTTGCTTTCTTATGAAGATGGAAGAGTTCTTTTTTTTTCTAAGAACAAATTCATTTACTGTCCCTTTTGCTCAATGGCAATCATGGCAGCTAAACCAGCACCGATGCCATTACCGTCGCGAGTAATCTACAAGATACCAATATCAACATCTATCTATATTCCACTTTCCATAAATAAAATACAACTTACACCAATATTAATATGTTCGACGCAATCTCCGTAGATTGCTCTCAAGGCATCGTTGATACGTCTGGGGAAATTAGGGATATGTTCGTAAACAGCACCTTCCATACCTATGAATCATAGCATAAATAAATAATAAAACCAAGAAAGATATATGACCTGAAGACTTACTGATTGTTAAACCTTCTTCAAGGGCATTTCTCTTATCAATGATGGCACTCATAGCAGCAGCAACGAGACGAGCAGCACGTTGAGAGACAAGTTCACAGATAGTTCTAACGAGCTGGCGATCAGAAAGCGTAGTTGAAGGTAAGTTCATGACGGATTCAAGGATATGCTTTGTGGCTTCTAAATCAGGTGTATCATCAGATCCAATGGCACTAATATAAGAAGCCTCGAAAAGATAGGGTGTGTTCATTTCAGGTGTGTACTGACCGTCAAATAAGAGACGGCGATCCAAAAAGTCGACCATAATGATACGAGCAATTTCACCAAGGTAAAGACCAGACACCATCTTTTCAAAAATATGAACACCGGGGTTAACAGATTGACGGTTAACGCGGTTATCATAGAATGTACGAGGCAAAAGGGCAGGGTTGTCATCGCCGAAACTTCCCCACTCGGTATTAATGATGGTTTCACCATCGCTGCATGGAGGCAGTTGTTGTTTTGTATGGGTGGTCTCCTCAATTTTTTCCCAGTAGGCAGCATTGGTACCAGTACTGATGGTACAAGCAACCAAAGTATCCAAGCTACGGTAACTGTGGGCCAAAAGACAGCCGACAGCACCGTTGATGACAGCCTCAACCACAACAGGGATGTGGCGACGCTTAAGACCAAGTTGTAAAAGTTCTGCAATATTCTTACCATCAGCACCTGTGATCTCAAAATCCTTGGTCCATTGAATAACAGTGGCCTTGTTGATAGCGGTTTGCTCCAATGGGAAAGAAAGGACAAAGCCAAGTGCCAAAGGGTCCTGGATGTCGTACTTTCCAACAAACGAAAGGAAGGAGTCAACACTTTCAGCCAAGAAGTCAATCATATCAGTAATAGGTGCTCTCTTTAAATGATCACTAATAAGGAACTTTTGTTGGCGGGTACTGATACGTCCTTTACCCAATAGAGTGACAAGGTAGATACGAATGTTGGAACCTTTTTTTCATGGAAGATGGTGTAACATCACACAGCAGAAAGAAAATACGTCAAAATAAAATCATATATGCAAAATAAAACAAGTTATTCAACGCCTACTTACCACTTAATTCCAAACCCAAGTATTCACCAGTTTCCTGACCGGTAGGGTGTTTACAAATCCAAGAAGGCAGCATAGCCATATGAGACTTCTTTGCCTTGAGACCCATTTCCATCTCGTTACGAAGATCATCTCTGAACTGCTTTAATTCATCAGTGGACAACTTAAAATGATCACGAAGCTCTTCGATAGCTTCAATTTGAGCATCAGAGCCGGTAAGTGGCCCTCTAGAGAAGGATCTACGTGGCTGGGACATAGTTTATATAAAGAGAAAAAAGAATAAAGAAACAAAAAAGAAGAAACAAAAAGAAACAAACAAGAACATTAAAATGGCATTTAGCATTTTTTTTATAGAAAAACTCCGCATATGCTAAGTGGGTCACGACCAATGATTGCTAAAAAGGGAGAAAACATGCGATATAGTAATGTTTACGTGTTTTTTTTTCAAACAACTGATAACTTATTGGGTTAGCTTTTTTCTTTTAAAAAAAGTATACATAGCTTGTTGTTACGATATTATGAGATATCCAATTAGTCTTAGAGCAGGGGAGAT
>VCJM01001469.1:247-11164 GCA_024139495.1 Backusella sp. ASU-2019c | reverse complement strand
AAAAAAAAAAAGACCAAAGGTATATTGTATGAGATACCGTGTTTTACCGTTTAGTTGAGTTTTTTGCTTTATTATAAACTTTATGAAATGATTAATTATGAATTAAGAATTATTGAAGACCCAATTTCCGGAGGTAGCAGGTGTAAAGTACTTCTTACCAACAGAGTCGGTAAGCATGCTTTGCAAAAACACCACATTGGGCTCTTCTTCCTCCCATGAAAAGTATTTAGGATTCCAATCTTTGCTCTCTTCCTCGCGCTGAGCTCTCTCTTCGCGTTGCTTGTTCTCGAGCTTGTTCTTTTCAACACCGGCGGTTTGGGTATCATTTGCACGGATGGCCTCTGACACCTTTTGCCAGATCTTGCGGCTTTCCATCTCATCCTGTTCTTCAAGCTCCTTGACATGCATAGTGGCAGGTGTTAATTGGGTGACATCTAAGAATGGATTTGATTTCTTGGCACCGTGCTCAGTGATGGTGGATTTGCCACTCCACTGTCCCTCCATTTTGTAGAGATATTCTTTGGCGTTTTTGCTATCATTTCGGCGGAGATAACATTTGAAATGATTTCTTTCACCTGAAACCCAACCGCGTGATGTGTATTCAATGGTACAATATAGGCCAGTGGAGGATTGTATATAGGAAGTGCCAACTAATTCCACGTATGGGGCTATTTATCATTTAAAAGAATGGCATAAGTGAATAAGAAATAAATAAACATTTTCTCAACCTCCTCTCTATCCTTATCTCATCCCAATCTTTTTTTTTTTCGGAATATATAAAAATATAAAAATAAGACTTACCGGCGTACCAAATACCATTGACAGTAATAGATGGACAGGTAAACATATATTTTTCATTACGCTGATTCAATGTAACAACGCTTTGACCCACCTGGTCACAGATAAGAGAAGTACCAGAAAAGCGAGTCTTTTGACCGGTATGGCCATTGAGAGTTACGCCGAATTTTTCATTCTTGATATTGAAACCAGTGACAGGAGGATGATGACAAACCTGTTCACAGAGAACGGAGGTCTCACCAGAACCATCTACCTCATCCCAATGCATTTTGAATTGCTCTCCAAGAATAGGATTGTAGGGTTTCTTTTCCCACTCACCCTTTGGTACACGACGTGAGTATGACGCGTTGAGGGATGAAATGAACCATTTGACAAAGTTGAGCATACGCTCGACTTCATCGTCAGGTTTAGTAATAGAAACAAATAAATCGGGCTGCTGTGTCCAGTACTCACTATGTATTTATTTTTTAGTTTACATTGGGTTATAAGCCCTCTCAGTGATTTTTTACTTACGAATATTCAATTAGTGAGACTGGTGCCAAAAGAAAAGCTGGACAGGTCAAAGATGATAGATCTCCTGAGAACGATGCAAGTGACTTTAAGAAGGAGTGGAAAGCACCTTTTTGCTCGGTAGGGATTTGGTCCACATTATTAACATCGCCTTTTTCTGCCATTATCAATCAATTGAATTATGTATATATTTTTGTAGTTAAACAAGAGAGAAGAAAAAGAAAAAGTTTATAAAATTAAGACAAAAAATGCATTATTTATGGCTTTTGACTTTTTTTTTTTTTTCTCAACAAATTACGTCATGTTAGACCAATGAAGGAAATCATCATATGAGGAAGCTTAAAAGAAACGAGAATTCCTTTAGGCTAGTTTATATTAATTCAGTCAAGAAAGAGATCTCATTCCGTGTAATCGTATATATTAGAATATATATTCATATACATAAATATACATATTTGATGATACCCATCAATCAATTTATTGGTAATCATAAAGAAGTATTTTTGTTTATTGAAGTGTTGGCAATTTGCTACTTTTAGCCATTGAAACTAGTTTAGTGGATGTGATAGTATTGCCTGTAACGATCGATCGTCCACCAAATGTATTGTATACTCAGTCCGTGTTTGGAGGTGAAATACATGAAATCTTGGAAGGGCTATGCAATACTATAAATAAAATTAAATGTACGTAAACACAATAGATATAAAATAACAAGTTTGAGCCTGTTTCTAGCAGTCCAATTATCATAAACTTCGATATCTTTATCATATCAGCTAACTGCAAAAGTGCGGTTTTATTGACGAGGTGAATATATAAATTATTACTTTTATTCATTTTATCCACGTTTGTTTCTATTGCCATTTTAGTTTATATCTTGAATAAAACTTTGTACTTTTATAGCTAATTTCTGTTTCAGTTTTCAGTTAAATAAAAACATCCAATGATAACCACTTTGATCCACGAGGTAAAGAAACTCGAGAGCCTGAAGAGGGGGGGTTGGAAATCCTTCATTTTAGAGTATCTGATGGTATCATCATACTTGAATATATATGACATCACATCGTAAAGATGAAATCGAGTAAGTGGCGAGTTTTTACCATATCGGAAAATGATATAATTGTTCTAAAAGGAGGTCATTTTGTGCTTCCTTTTCTCATCGTTTTTACACAATCCAGATGGACTGTCACTGTTCTCAAAAGTTCCTTTTGAGGTTAGTATCTAGCCTGTGTGATTGATTTGCATGAATAGCTCGTATTAAATTTATGGAATCAAACAAATGAACTGGACTGATAGTTCTTTCTGAGAGAGAGTGTGTGTGTGTGTGTGGATGTGTTTTAATAAACTGTCCTTTTCAAATAATTTTTTAAGAGAACTTCTTCTTATGCTGTAGAGGGAAAGTAAACTAAATTTGCTGTCACGACCAAGTCATAAGATCGTATTCCCGTTAGATTCATAGTCTTTTAGTGTACTTGTATAGATATTTTATTGGTGTTTTTTATAAGTTTCCTCCCAATGACTTGGCGAAAGCAAATGTGAAGAGATAAAATTTGATTGGCCCGGAGGGAGTGACATAAAAAAAAAACAGATTATAACGTCAGCTCTTGGCTCAGTTGTATGCTTAAAAGCGTGTTCTTGTGTACTTTTTTTTCGTAAGCTTCGTTTCATCAGCACTTTTTTTTATGATGTATAATATATAAATTGAAATGATTGTGATGTACTGAAAGGTGCAATTTTGGACGATGCGTTTTATATCGAAACGACCTGCTTATCCATTTAACACTCAAATTATCACTTGATTTTTTGATGAATTTGCCACAGCAAGTTTAAGGTTAAGATTATGCTATTTTTGACAGAAGTTGGGAGCATTGCTCTGCATATAGATTAAAACTTATGTAAGCGGTTTATATTGCCCTTGCTTTTTTAAGCTCATTACGAGGAAGAAATTCACCAATAAAAATGCATGGCACTTATGTGGTGTGTATTCGCAACTTCCGACAGAAGAAAATATATACGTGTTTTTTATGATTTTAACGGAGAGAACCTTTGATCATTATAGTGCATTTTTAATATGTAGCGTATTATGATTACCCATTCAACCAAGTAAATACATGTCAAGTATCACGCTTGAGGACTTCATATTCAAGTTTAAAAGTAAACAGGCGTTAAACAGGGCTATGAAATAATAATAAAAAGAGAGTAATAGCCTTACTCTTTAAAGCAAAACAAAAAGGAGAAAATAAAATGAAGTAAAGAATTTCAGTTCTTGAAAAGCATGTGAAAAACGTAAATTGAGGTTCAGTACATTTGTTCAACCAAGCTTGTATTACAGCTCAAGAGCAACAATTGCTTAGCATTTGACAGGATTTAACTTGTGTATACTATGTTTTTGTATGAAAAGCATATTTGAAAATTCAATATGAACGTGCACGGGTATAACGGTATTTTTATAGTTTTATTTTGTCGTTAACACACACTCCAGGTCATTCATTTAAATAAACATCATCTGCGTTAAAAAAGCTCTTGTTTTGATCATATGATGATGATGAATCGTTCTTTTTTTAATAAACCAAGTCTTTACTTGAATTCACTCCTTCGAGTCGTGTGAACTTTTTTATTTTAAAGTGTAAAAGGGGAATACTTTAGATTATAAATCACAAAGAACTTGCTCAGATCATTTTAATTATGATAATTAATAAGAAGTAAAGAGAAAAGCCAGTAAAAGCATGTGAATTTTAAAAATAGGAATGTTTTATTGACCATGAACAATAATTAAAATGGAGGGAATATGATAACAAGGCATTTTTACGCGTGTTAAAATTTTTAGTTGTCTTTGGCTTGGAGTTCCTTGACAAAAGCAATGTACTCGGTTTCAGCATCGGCAGAGGACTTGCCTGTTGGCATAGAGAGAAAAAACACACAAGATAAGTATCTAATAGTATAGCAAGAATATATAAACTTACCCTTGATGGCATCCCAAGCATCCCACTTGGCCTTACCGGTGAAATCAAAAGCACCTGGTCTAGCTATTTACCCCATAGTATATGAATAAAATGCAAACAAGAACCACAGAAACATATACACATTCCCCTATTACTTACAAGTGTTACAGTCACCAACATTAGCTTGCTTGAACAAAGCATAGAGCTTCAACTTTTCATCGTTGGTAGGAGTCTTTTTGAGGGCTTGAACCTCCTGAGCAGCTTGATTGAATTCCTAGATAACGAACATTGATTAAATCTCTCTTCGTTACTGAATAAAACAACGCGTGTACGACTTACAGCAGAAACCATTTTTATATTTTAAAAGTGTTAAAAAAGAAGAAGAAAAAAGTAGTAAAGAAAAAGAAAATAAACTGATATTTAAATCACAAAATTAAAGTTACACAGTAGAAAATCGATGATGTAGCATTTTGGACCCCGGTCATGTGCATTCTTGTTGGGTTACCACTTCTCATCCAAATTATGGGGTTTCAACGGCTTCATGCAAATTATAACCTTTTTAGATATTTACGTGCTTATTTTATTTACATTTCCTTATCCCCCAAGAAAAAATATCAGTTATAAGCATTTCTTGACTTGGTCAGGTTTTCTTGGTGAAGTGTTTAGAACTCCCGTGTTAAGAAACTGACTTTTTTGCTTGTTATCATTATCAATCAACAGTAAAAGTCAGTTTTTTTTTTTTATAATAACATTGCGATGACTTGTTCACTATAATATATATCAATATGGGGTCCAGGTGATGTTTTTTTCATAGTACTGGGTTGCGCGATAATAAAGGTCCAATTTTATGACAATATTTAAAATGCCATAACTTTTTTTCAAAATCAAGTTTACTAATCAAAATAATCACTATCAGAATCCATGCACTTCTGCCATAATGACGGTAGTCTATGTATACCATGAAGAAGAAGAAAAAATGGGGTCTCTGGTGGTGGTCCAATCCAGGAATCCATATTCCACCTCTCTTAATGTGTACATTTTACCACTTAATGGCAAAACATTTTTGTCAACATTTATGCAACGGATATTGTAAAAACCGTCACATTTTTCATCATTTTTTTTCCTTCCTTGTCAAGAAGAACATAGATTTTCTTCTTTTCTTTTTCGTCTCTTCTTCATTTACATAGATCATGAGCGACCCAAGAGCAGGAGAAGCACTTATTAAAAAAGAGTGAAGAAAAACAAACATGTTTTTTTTTTGTATAAGTATTTATATGGTTACTTAGATATCGTAAAGAAAGTTGGGTGACAACGGCGCAGCCAACCAACGAGGAACAACAGGAAGAAGAACAACCTGGGAAGAAGGGAAAAAAGAAATTTAAAGTAAATATAAATGTATATGCATTTTTTACGATTCAGTTTGTATATAACAATACCTATAATAGAACGCTCGCGGTGCAAATAGAGGACAGCGTGGAAAGAAGCACATTATAGATACCGTTAGAGTATGACGTATATCGACCTATATAAAGAACTGTATTCTTATATATCAACCATTATTTAGATTTGTAAACATTTGGCTGCCGGCGATGAATGTCCTTTTGGAAAAGAGTAAGACCGAAGCATATTTATCAGTGTATCGAAAACGAGAAAACTAATGATACATTTTATTTGATCCAGTTGCCGACAGTCTCATGATTTAAAGTCATATTTGGAAACAAAACCAAAGGACATTGGTGATAGTTGTGTTCATTTTAACCTTTTTGGAAGGTAAAAAGAAAAGAAAAGAAAAAAGGAAAGGAAACTGGACGATGTATAATTGACAAGTTTTATTTATAACAATCTTAAAAATTAAGGTGCTACTATGGCTACAAGTGTCGCTATCTTTCAGCACACATTGATGAAGATGGTAAATTGATTGTTAATAAGGAGCTAGCGGACAAGAATCCTACTTTTACAACAAATGGAATTCGTCCAGAAACTCAAAAAGATTTGCATCATGGCAAGGTAGCGTTACTTTGTAATAAACTCAACAGGTCGTGATGATAACACATTGTAAACTAGTGGAAGTTTCCAAAAACCGACGCCTATATGAAGATTGTTGCAGTAGAAATCGAAGAGGAACAAAGTTCAAAAGATGCAAATACATTGAGAAAAAGAGAAATGGAGCAAGAGGAAGAGGATGCTACGACAAAGAAAGTAAAGATAGAGTCGGAAAGTGATAGCGAAGATGACGAGTTCTTTGATGCCCATAGCTCATTCACCAATGTTGATATTGAGGCTATTGAACATGAGGAACCGGAAACAAGGATTGGGCCAATCGATACTGGCTACAAAAAGGTATATAGGCGTACGATGTGGAATTATGGAGATCTTAAATTCATTTCTGTCGGATAGCTTATCGATTTCAGAAACAAAACATATCTTGCACCACTCACTACAGTAAGTCGATGATCTTATTATTATTCCGTGTCAATTAAATCAACCATCAATCATCCAGGTGGGCAATTTACCCTTTCGTAGAATTTGTAAAGAATATGGTGTGGATATAACATGTGGAGAGATGGCACTATCAGCCAATTTATTAAGGGGGCAGCAATCCGAGTGGGCACTTACAAAGCGACACAAGTCTGAGGATATTTTTGGGATCCAGATTTGTGGTTCCAAAGTCGAGCAGGTTACAAGAGCAGCAGAGGTGCTGAATGAAGAGGTGGATGTAGATTTTATTGATCTTAATATGGGATGTCCTATCGATTTAGTTTTTAAGCAGGTATGCTATTTATTATCATATCTTCTGTGGATGTGATCACTTATCTTGATATATATCTAGGGTGCTGGTTCAGCCTTAATGGAGTCAAGAGGACGAATGTATAAAATGCTGAGGGGAATGAAGACAGTGACAGATATTCCTATTACCGCAAAATTTAGAATGGGTGTAAAAGATAATATGCCTATTGCACATCGGATTATACCAAAGCTGGATGAATTGGTAATTAAAAAAAAGTAAATGTTGTAGATTTTGATATTTATGTTTTTATATGTTTTATAGGGAATTGCATTAAGTACAGTAAGTTAAAAGCAGGAGTGTTTTTAGAAAAAGAAGAATATCCCCAAGGAGTGGTTTTATGGAAGGATCGATTTCATTAATTAAAACATAATTTTAATAAAATGGGTAATAACAGCTCCACGGACGCTCTAGATCACAGAGGTATACCAAGAAAGCAGACTGGGAATACATTGGAAACATGAAGAACCTGACAAGCAATATGCCTCTTTTCGGTAATGATTATTTATTAATGTGTTGCTTCTCCTTTATGACAACATCAATATAGACTTTAATACTAACTTTTCCCCCTTAATTTTTTATTTTATTTTCTTTATCAATACAACACCTTTTTAGGTAATGGAGATATAATGAGTTTTGAAGACTACAATTATGACACCTCACTTAGCGGAGTGGATGGAGTGATGATTGGCCGTGGTGCATTGATTAAGCCATGGATCTTTGATGAGATTAAGAACCAACGTCATTGGGATATATCTGCCAATGAACGCTTGGATATGTTGAAACGATTTAGAGACTATGGATTAGAACATTGGGGATCAGATAGCCAAGGTGTCAACACAACAAGGCGCTTCCTTTGTGAATGGCAATCTTTCCTATATCGTTATATCCCGTTGGGTTTATTGGAACACCCACCCCAGCATATGAATGAAAGACCTCCTCCATTTCAGGGCAGAAATGATTTAGAGACTTTGATGGCTAGCCCTGTCTCTGCGGATTGGGTTAAATTGAGGTAGAAGAAAAATTGGAGGTTTTGATCATTCATGTTGCATTTCACTAATACCATCTTTTTTTTTTTCTGTTGTATATAAAGTGAAATGTTGTTGGGTCCTGCACCTGAAGATTTCAAGTTTATTCCAAAGCACAAAGCAAATTCATTCGAAAATATCGAGGTAAGTTTCAATTTAGATTACATGGAATAATACATTTGATTGTTTTTTTTTATATATATGTATAAAATAATAATATATTTTTTTCTCTTGATAGGGCTAAATGAACATTGCATTAATAATAAACAAAACAAGAAAAAAAATAAAATATTAAAAATAAATTAATTGTTGCTACAGCAAAATTCGATATCTACGACTTCTTTCGGGGCAGTGGAAGTTAAGACATAATAGTCATCCTTGCCAATGACAACGTTATCTTCAATACGAATACCAATGCCTTGGTATTTGCTGGGGAATTTATCATCGTATGGTACATAAATACCGGGTTCAATCGTAATCACCATATTTTGTTTTAATTGACGTGAACGATCCAAGTCGTGCAAATCGTGTACATCTAAGCCCAAATAGTGTCCAACGTGGTGAGGATAAAGCACACGCTCAAGGTCCTACATTTTTTGTTTGTAAGTATTTGTTAAACAAACACACTCGCTATTCCGTTGGCCATATGTTTCACTTTACCCTGTTTGTGACATTAAACCCAATCTTATCAAGCTCTGCTTTCATAAATTTGACTGATTGATCGTGAATACCATGCAATGATACATTCTCTTCTTCAGTACACAACTATATATATATGCAAACTCATAAACATCTTATACTGCCAAAACTTCCTCACCCCCTTTTCTCTCCCGCTAATAGGATTGTACCTTGATACAGGCTTTGTTCACATTCAATACAGCTTGATATAGCTCTTTTTGAGCCTGAGAGAATTTACCATTGACAGGCCAAGTACGTGTAATGTCACTGGCATAACCATTATATTCACCACCACAATCGACCAAAACCAAATCACCATCTCTAAATTCATAAAAGCAAAATATAAATTCCGATGGCTCTTTTACCTCCAATGACATCACAACTTACTTTAATTCCATATCATTTCTTACATAATGCATAGAAAGTGCATTAGGGCCTCCTGCTACTACTGGTACATAGGCCAAAATAGATGATCCTTTCATTCTACATTCATAATCCAATTTTGCCCAAAGTTGAGCCTCTGTTGCTCCTGGATGTGTCCATTTCATCGCCTGGATGAATGACTTTGAGCTGATCTTGCCAGATGTTTTCATAATCTCGATTTCACCATCACTTTTAATCATGCGTAATTCTTGGATGATTTTGCTGAGAGGTTTGATATTTTGTGATCGAAGTCCTTCATGTCAAATATTAGCCACTTTCTCCTTTCCTCTTTCCCCTTCCATATATATTTTCCTGCTATAGCATCCCCCTCCTCTCACTCGTACACACCATTAACTATGGGTTTTAACCAGGATGGTATTAACGTACCAGTTTCGATCAACTTTTTTACATTGGCCTGGCTCAACAGACCAGGCTGCGATCCAGGGTTGTCCAAAAATACATGCTTTGTCTGGTTCAATAGTTTTCTTAAATAAAATGGAAACTGTGAGTTTTCATAAGCTTCATCTGCACCAAATAATTCCTTCACGCCCGGTACACCTGTTCGTGGTCCATCCCATAGCTCCGCACTTGGGTTTTTTGGTAATACAAACATGGTTTGTTTATAACCACGGCTTGAATTATCCTTTTCTGTATTATTTTTTGTAAAAATAGATGATTGAGAAAACAGGACTCGGTGTTTTTTGTTGCCTTATTCATTTACACTACCTAGAATGAGTGCGGCGTCTGGTTCATTAAATCCACACAAGTACCAAAAATCGGTGTTTTGATGGAACGGATAAAAGATGTTGTTGGTCATGTAGCGAGTGCCATAGGCGGCGGAAACAATAGCACTGTTTTCGGGCAACGCATCCATTAGTTTCTTTCGACGTGATTCGAATTCAAAGGCGGATAGACCGGGTGTCACTTGTATATTTTTATATCAGCATACATGCCCTCTCTCTTTCTCTTTTTCGGCTATTTTACCTTGGTCTTTTGTCATGATATTAGGGTGTGTGAATGCGGTTGGCTGACCAAATGAGCGTGTATGCGTTTCTGGCTTGGTTGCATACAAACGTTGACATGCTGGAAGAATGGTCTTGGGACGAATGAGCTGGTGTCTTGCTCCAATATGTCGAAGTGCTGTTTTGAAAGTAGCAATATTTAAGATATATTGTGGTGTGTTACAAGTTCCATTCAATATTTACCTGTCACTGTTGATAGCCTTGTTAAACGAGAATACAACATAATATAAGACAAGAAAGAAAAAAAAAAGGAAAATAAAATGTGGAGAAAAAGGGATGTCAAAAAGTATGCGCGGGGGGCATACATAACAAAAATAAGTTCATCACGTGAACGAAGCAATTTAGGCTTAATTTTGTCTTCAAGATGTCCAATCAATTAGAAAACAGAAATAATACTAATGAAAGAACCTGTACTTTATTTTCCCGAATATAACAAATGGTGGACTCTGTATTTATCTTAGGGTTTGTTGTCTTTGGTATCCATCTTTTGGCTATGTAATAGTTCAACCAAGTGTCGCACCCTTTCATCTAAGCTACTTATTTTTTTACTAGCTTCAGTCCTTTCTTTTTGTAGTACATCCAATAATGTTTTGTTTTCTGCGTCCAGCAATGATACTCTTTCATTTTCACGTTTGATTTCCTTCTCCATTACTGTTTGTGTTTCTCTCACTTTTTTAACATCAGTAGAAAGCTGTTCTTTATCTTTTTCTAATCGTCCCAGTACCAAAAACAAT
>VCJM01001465.1:38083-49443 GCA_024139495.1 Backusella sp. ASU-2019c | reverse complement strand
AAAAAAAAAAAAAAAAAAGAGGTTCGGGTAACCATTTAGCTACTAAAAACTGAGTTTATATGTAAGTCCACCCTTTTTACGCTTTTTTATAGAAAAATGACGAGTGGTTTTCTGCCTTTATGTCTATTTTTAATTAGAGTTTTAAAAAGTCTCTTCTTTTCTTCTATATTTTGAGTATAAATATACGAAAAATAAAATAAAATACTTTAATATTCTTCTCCTTTCTCTTTTCTTTTATTTTTATTCTTCTTTTTTATGATTTATAAAAACAATGCCATTGGCCATTGTTGCGGGGATGAAACAAATGTGACAAATAGAGAAATATTCCCTATTTAGTAATTTTTTAAAACCATAAAAAAATGATGTAAAGTGGCATATTTCTCTTTTTTTTCATCATGATTATTGAAAACGTTCAACATGTCAATTCGATTCTCGATTTTTTTTTGTAAAGTCGCACAAGCGTTCTTGGATTTCAAAAACAGAAATAAAATATTACAGTGGTTTTCTTTTAGAGTTAGTTCTTCACGAGCCTCTGTAACACGTTGTGCAACGCTCTCTCAGATTTTTTTTTAAAAAAATAGAATTTCTCAGCCATTATTAGATATCTCTCGTTTTCTCTTCTTCTTCTCTTCATCTTCATATATTACCTTTAGTAACGATGGTGAAACGACATTTGATTGTTTCATTGACATTAACTGTCATTTCAAAGCTAATCCAAGCTGCAGATCCACCTTCAAGAGCTTATTTCAATCCAGTTGCACAAAACAACTCGGTTTTTATACTTGGAGGGTCTAGTGTAAGAAGATAGAAATGAAAAAAAAAAAGGATCTACCGGAATAAAAAGATTAAAAATACATATATAGGATTCATTGGATGTTTATACATTGGATTATTCAACAGGTATAAGCGCCTCTGGTCCTGTTTGGAACTACAGCCCAACTGGATTAACAACATTGCTCCAGCCTTATGAACGAGGTGTTGCATTTGGCACAACAAAAAACGTAATATACGCCCAGGGAGGGTTATCTACAACGGATACTGTTAGAAAAATGGTGACATATACCCCAACCTCACCTTCCTCAGGCTCATGGTCTTCTGGTAATATATAATAATATGAAAGTGCTTTATTTTTTTCGCAGATTACTTAAAAACATGCAAATATAGCTTCTACATTTTCATCGAGTGGAAGTACAACACCTTCATCAAGAGCCTTTATGACAGCAAACATCAACCCATTGAACAATATTGCATTTTATTATGGTGGTATACCTTTATCAACTGATGGAAAGACACCTGTTTATCCTGCTGTAAATATACATATTTTTGTGTGTGTGAAAAAAAAAAAGCCCAAAAACTAAGCCTTGACTTCTAGATTGAAAACTTCACCGTCTTTGATACCAATTCAAACACATGGACAGATTTAAATCCTGATTATCCCCCAAAACGTCGACCTGGAAGAATGCATCATAAATCGGTTTTAGTGTAAATTATCTTTTCTCTCTGTAAAAAAAAAAATCACCTTATTTATTCAATTTTCATATAGTAATCAGCAACTCTTTATTTTTGGTGGACTTGCCGTACCTTTTCTAGATGGATTTACAAATAATTCTCAGGGTGGAACATTCGAAGCTGGTTTTGAGAGTGTTTTAGGTAAATTATTTAAATGCATCTATCCAGGAACTCACTAATTAAAATGTGCTTTAAAAAACAATAGTTTATGATATCGATTCAAATACAGCTGTTACAATGGCAACAACTGGCGATATTCCACCAGCAAGATTAGGGTAAGAAAGAAAATAAATCCTTCATTTTGTAAATATTAACAAATGGCACGTTTATCTTGATAAATGTAGCGTTTCTGCAACAATAGGTACATAGAAAAAAAGAGGTTATCTCTATAAATATAAATATTCACGCGCCTAATTTAAAAAAATTAATTAATAGGACGAGATGGACAATCTATTGTAACTTATGGCGGATACAACACAAGTGTCCCATATGAATTTCAATCCACTACCGATATCTATGTATTAGACACATGTACTTTAACATGGTCCAAGCCTAGTGTCAAAGGAACTGGACCTGGCGCACTTGCAGGCCATGGTGCAGTGACGATTGGTGACTATATGGTCACTATGCTCGGTCTCTACAACTATACCATTGAGGGCGGTGCTACTGCCTACAGTACAAAGGTCAATATTTTGGATATGAAAGAATGGAAATGGGTCGACTCAATCTCTCAGGAAGTTGTCAGCTCTGCAACAGAGGGAACAGCCTCCTGCAACTTTACCATGCCCAATGTCAATGGAGATCTCACCTATGAACCCTTCAACTATGATGAATCAGTTATTGTCAATCCCAATCAGTCATCATGGCAAGATGACAGCACAAAGAAAAAGGAGGGCTTTGGTATTGGCTTTGGTTTATTGGTGTTAATTCTCATTGTAGGAGGTGTATGGTTCTATATTCGTCGTTTACGTAAGAAGAACCGTCCTGCTGCCAATCCTCGATGGGCAAGAAACAACAGCGGTCATCATCAAGGACAGTCCGACTACCCACTTTATGTATATAACAAGGAATTAGAAGAGGGAGGAAATGTCCAAGCTTCTTCAAGAGCATTTGCACCAAATGATATCAAGACGTATACAGCATCGGATCATGATCAATGGGAACAACAGGTCGGCACTAACCATACAGATAATAATGACATTTGGAAGCGCATGCATGGTTTGAATGATGCTCCCATCTTGAATGATGAACAGATTTATCAGAATCGTCATCATAGAGATACAACAAAGGAGGAAGGATATTCAAAGTTGGTGGATACAGAGTAAACAAAAAAAAATGTCGTTTTTTCTCTTCCCTTTCTTTTAATGTATAAATATTTACAAATAATAATAGTAGTAGCCATAATAAAAAAAAATCAGTTTAATAATGTAAAGTGTCTTGAATCATTCCTTAGAAAAATGTAATGTCACTCTTGTTGCCCTTTTCAAAAATAAAAGTAACCAATGCATTAAAAACAAGAAAAATGAGGCTTTATCCAGAATATATGCCTTACTTTTTAGCCAAGAATATGGAACAGTTAATTACACATCAATTTACATTTGTATCTCATAATAAAGTCTGCCAAGAACAAGATGTAAGATGTAAATGTTGCACTAAATCGCCATGGTCGATCTTTTAGAGGTTACAATTTCTTCTATATAGGGTTGAGCCGTTCGGAACAGCAAATAATACAACTACAGTGAATGAATAAATAAATAAATGTAAAGGTGGATCATAATAGAAGAAGAATGTCAAATTAAATGTGGTGCTGTCGTTAGTAATGTACCAATGAAACGGATAACAATATGTGTATAAATATTTTAATGCAACATGTCAATCAGTCTTTATATTTATTTATTTATTTGTTTGTTTTTACTTGCATTTGCTTATTATTTATGCTCTATCCTTGGCTGTTCCCATGGAACCTCAGTCTTTTATCAGAATAAAGTGGTAAAATGCGAATAAAAACCATAGCAAGATGTCAAATTACAAATAAAGAACAGCCACATGCTCTTTGTTATCTTGATCTTGAATCGATGTTACACAATAGATTCATGGTGTCGTTTTTGAAAACGGCGTTTTTTTTCCTTTCCCCTTTTTTCTTGGGGGGTTTTTTTTTCTCTTTTATGTATATTTAACTGTGTGTTTCACTAAAAGCAAAAGACCAAAAGCTGACAATCAAATAGCTTTGATTCACAAAAGTAATTAAAATAGATGATTTACATCATTGCTTCCAAGAAAACTTCTGCTTAGCCTTTTTTGGGTTTAGTTTCGTTGAATCACTCATTATTTTTTTTTAGTTTTATATTTGTTATTTTCTTATCCTTTTTTCCTTGACGCTTTTCTCTCCTTCTTTCTTTTCTTTTACAAATATACATAGTCACACACACCTCATAATATTAATAGCACACCATTATTGAATGTGTACATAAAATGACAAGTCTTGGTTTTAACAACTCAAAAAGTACATACAAACTTCCCTTTTATAAAACTCATTCAAAACGAGGAATAAAGCTAAAGCAGAAGTGGATTTGGAGAATAGCCATTGTTGCGATTATTGGTATATTCTTTCTATGTCGACCAAAGAATAGCGCCGGTCGAAGCCTGATACCCTCGCAAGCCCCACCAAACACACCGCCTAATCCCAACAGAGAACTGGAGGTCCATTTCCCTCCTCCATCTGGCCAAGATGACGACAAGTTTTACGAGCTCGTTGTCGCCCGTGACACACAAATTTCAGCAGCAGGCAAAAGCAGTGGAAAGATTCCAAAGATCGTGCACTTCATTTACGGATTGCGAGATCCCGAGCCCACGATAGATCTGATCCACTACATTGCCATCAAATCAGCTCATGATGTTCTGAAGCCAGAGAAGATCATGTTCCATTATCACCACATGCCTGTGGGCGAAAATTTCGAAAAGGCCCGGCCCATGCTTACTTTTCGAAAGGTCGATCTTATTTCAGAGGTGCTTGGTAGACCCGTGACAAACTATGCACATCGAGCCGATGTTCTTCGCTTACAAGTCCTTGAAGAGTTTGGAGGCATTTACCTTGATTTGGATGTCGTGTCTTTGAAGCCTTTGGACGATCTGCTTGATCGTGAGTTCATTATGGGACAAGAAGGCGTTGGTAAGCTTATATAAAAAGAAAATTGCTATTCTTTACTTATTTGTTTATATAGGTGGATCTGTTGGTTTATGTAATGCAATGATCATGGCAAGACCCCACGCACCTTTCCTTCAGCGATGGATGGCCACATACACATCGTTCAATGACGATGACTGGAACTATCATTCTGTTATTTTGCCAGGTAAACTTGCTCCTTATTTCCCATCTGAAATTACCGTCTTGAACCACTCTGCCTTCTTTTGGCCGCTTTGGGATACAAATGGTCTGCGTACATTGTATTTGGAGAAATCTTACGATTTTTCTGGCAATCTTGGCACGCATATTTGGGAATCGGCTGCCAATAAGAATCTTATGAAGGACTTGACAGAGGATGTGGTGCTCGAGGTTGAAAATAGTTTGTATTGTGCAATGAGACCATTCTTGTTGAATGGGAAAGAGGATCCACGTCCTGAGTCATGCCGTATTTTAACAAAAACACTTCGAGAGGATAAATTAGGTATAAAATATATTGATCCAATGCACTAAGTAAGTGAAGGTATATTAAATCATGTCGTTTTAGTTGGTCATTGGCCACTTTTGGAGCCAAGTCAACCAGAGCGAAAATCAACAAACCCATTACCTGCTGAAGACAGCTCTGGCAACAACTATGCAGGAATTATCAGCAATGGACGTTATGATGAAGATAGACACGGTGTCTATTTGTCGGGTGATAAGTCGTATATATTCTTGGGTGTACCAACAGAAACAACAGCAAAGACATTGACTGTAAGTTGGTGGATGAAGACAACAACCAAAGAAAGTGACCGCATGGCCATGGTCGTACAGACAGAGCAGGGCAGATTGATTGTAAAGACACACAAACTGGATGATGATACAACTGCATTAAAGGTCAACACTGTAAAGAGAGGTGATAATTGGGAATGGACTCAGATCGAATCATTGGCTGTTAGAGAAGCACCTTATAAAATCAATGATGGCGAGTATCACCACTATGCGTTGGTGGTCACTGAATTAGAAGGAAAGCGACATGACGAGCCCTCATTGGCTTTCTATATGGATGGACACGTTGCAGCCAGTAGCAATGACTGGAAATTCCCTGAACAAGAAATTGGTAGTATTATCCATGGCGTATGGTTTGGCTCAATCGAGCCACTCAATGATCGATACCAAGATCCTTGGGACAACTCTGTCAGTTTACAGGCAACATATCGTGATATTCAAATCTGGGAACGCAGCTCAACAGCTGACACCATCAAGGACCTTTACACCTCAAATACAGTACCTCTTGTACGAAAAACAAAGTCAACTAAAAAGAAATCCAAAGCAACGAATACAGCCGATTCCTCAAATACAGAAAATGGTAAATCGGAAAATGAAGAAAGTTTCGAGGATGAGGATATAGATGACGAGGATCTTTTATGGGCTGATGATTAAATAAAATGAATAATACCTGTATGTATTCCCTTTCCAATAATAAATGTGCATATTTCTACTGTATTCTTTCAAGTTTAGTAAAAAGTGACAGGATATCCTGAAAGTAAACTAATTCCATAAATCTGGAAATTTGATTTGGACTTTATTAAAATACTCTATTTTCATGAGATGCATCATAAAATAGAAGCTATAATACATTAGATACATAGTCTCTGATATTAATGATCTATACCAAGGTTTTGATATATATATATATAAAAAAAAGAGAAACAATACAACAATTATTTCTTGTATTATCCTTGATATTTTACCTGTCTTTATTGAATGTTATGTACAATGTTTATGTGTGTGCTTATGGCGTACTAAAATGCCCCAAGACTTTCAAGGTCTAGAATATAAGTTTGTAATATAATTTCAAAAAGTAAAGCCTCAAGATAAATTAAGGGCGATAGCTGACAACATTTCTTTGATTGGTAAACTCTAAATACAGGTCAACGGCTACAGATAAAAGATGGAATCTCATTGACTTTACTATCACTCTCTCTCTCTCTCTCTCTCTCTCTCTTCTTTATTACTTTTTTTTTGTCCTGTCTTTATCTATTTTACTCTCAAAAACTCTTTTTACCCAATATCTTCAGCACTCATGTCAAACGATTCAATAATAAAAACAGAGAGCAGACCCAATGTTGATACCTCTCTGGAAGGTAAATGATCTTTAATATCAAGTAGTGTGTTTTGGCTGTTTATTCATCATTCTGTCAACACAGCTCAAGATGCACAAGCAATGTATATAACCGGAAGGACTTGTGAAAAGGCAAAAGACTATAAAAAAGCCATGGAGTGGTACGAAAAAGCAGCCTCTAAAAATCATGCAAACGCTCAAAATGATCTTGGCTTTCTGTATGAACATGGTAAAGGTGGTTATAAAGATTACAACAAGGCATTTGAATGTTACATCAAGGCAGCTGAAAATGGGCTAGCTATTGGGCAATTAAACATTGGACACATGTATTGTTATGGAAGAGGCGTCCCCAAAAGCTACAAATTGGCCATGGAGTGGTATGAAAAAGCAAGATGGAATGGATCGGTAGAAGCACTGGACAGTGTAGGTGAGATGTATCGGGACGGCTTAGGCGTGGTTGTCGATATTGATAAAGCCATCGAGTTGTTCAAACAGGGCGCAGCTTTGGGAGATAAAGAGGCTGAATTCTCGATGGGAGAAGCCTACTATGATGGGCTCGGTGTCCCACAGAATTATATTGAGTCTTTGAAATGGTTTCGAAAAGCTGAAAAAAACGGACATCCCGATGCCGCATGTAGAATCGGAAGGTTCTTTCGCTATGGTCGTGGTGTAGCAGTTAGTTACAATACAGCAAGAAAATGGTTTCTAAAAGGGTATAAGAAAGGAAGCAAAATGGCCACTATAGATTTAGGTCTACTTTATATATATGGTCAAGGAGTCAGGAAAAATTTAGATGTTGCTGAAAAATATCTCGAAAAGTATGCCCAACAAAATTACCGCTTTGCTGAAGCCAATCTCGGATTATTATACGAACATGAATTCAAAGACAAACAAAGAGCAATTGAGATGTATAGCATAGCTGCAGATCTAGGTCATGTCAAGTCATCAGAAGCTTGTGTCCGATTACAAAGCGAAGGTTATACACTGCCTGTAGAAGTCAAACGTAAGAAGTTGATTTACATTCTATTAGACACCTATTAACCAATATAATTATAAACATTTAGCTGAAATAAAATTGGAGCCTGACGAAGAAATGAAGCCTGAAGTAAAATTGGAGCCTGGTTTGATCTCGACTTCTTTACATGATTAAATCTAAACAGAGCATAGTTGTATCACATAGTTTGATTAATTATAATCATTAAAATGGCATATGAATATCATTTCCAAAAAAATAAAATAAAAAAAAGCTTTGCATGAACTAAAAATTAGATGAGTGAATTATGGAATTAAAAGAGTGGACATCTATTATATTCATTCTATTGGCATTTTCATAAAAAAAAGTGTATACTTCCCCTTCAAAACCTGGATTTTTTTTTAATAATAAAATAGTAGTGGTGCAACAAGCACTTACAAAACCATACTCACTATGTATGTTTACAAGAAGATCACTTTTTTTCCCTGGTGCTTCAATCATTGTTATTAAATAAAATTAGATGTCTAAATTAAAGTTGGACTTTATAATGATTTTTTTTATTTGCATCAGTTTTTATATAAGAAATATAAGGTCAAGTATACTATTAGGCAGGTGTTTTTCTACTGCTTCTTTCAGTTCAAAGTGATTTTTGCAAAAAAGATCCACGTCGATCACCTTTATCAGAAGAAATCTGAATCAGATGTTTTGAAATTGAGCCAATAAATTAAAAGTAATGCGTATGGGCGCGGAAAGATCATCACTTGTTTCAATTTTAAAATTAATTTCTTGTTTCTTGGCTCTTCTTTTCCATCTTTCTATTTTATTCCAATACAACCATGTTCAGAACCATCCAACCCTTTAAAAACTCGCTCAAAGCATGTCGCAAATACACAACTGGTGGATATGACTCTACAGTTAAAAATATTATGGTGAATAAAAATACAAAAGTGATTTGTCAGGGTTTTACAGGAAAACAAGTAAGAAAATGGGAAAGCACCATGGTACAAAACATTATATTTATAGTAAAAAAAAGGGTACATTTCATTCAGAAGAGGCCATTGCCTATGGTACCAAAATGGTAGGTGGCGTATCCCCTAAAAAGACGGGCGAAACTCATCTCGGTTTACCCGTGTTTGGTTCCGTTGCAGACGCTGTCAAAGGCGTACAACCCGATGCCAGTGTTATCTTCGTGCCACCTCCATTCGCTGCAGAAGCCATCATGGAGTCGATAGAAAACGAGATTGGCTTGATCGTCGCTATTACTGAGGGTATCCCAATCCATGACATGATGAAGGTCAAACAAGCATTGATGACACAAAGTAAAAGTCGCCTTGTGGGTCCCAACTGTCCGGGGTTGATACAGGCAGGAGAGTGCAAGATTGGTATTATGCCTGGCAGCATTGTTCAACGAGGAAAAGTGGGTATTGTCTCAAGATCAGGCACCCTCACATACGAGGCTGTTCAGCAAACAACCGACGTTGGATTGGGACAGACACTTTGTATTGGTATTGGTGGCGATCCTCTCAACGGCTCCAACTTTACAGATGTCTTGAGTGTCTTTTTGAGTGACCCGGAAACACAAGGCATTGTGTTGATTGGCGAGATTGGCGGAACCGCTGAGGAAGAAGCAGCCGAGTTCCTTAAGCAATACAATTTGAAGCGTGAAGTGCCTAAACCTGTTGTTTCATTTATCGCCGGTCTTACAGCTCCGCCTGGCCGTCGCATGGGTAGATAGATACTTTTTTTTTAAAAGAAGAAAACGACATTTTATCATGAAATTGATTCGATAAGTTAACCCTTCTCTTTATATTAGGTCACGCCGGTGCAATTATATCTGGTGGTAAGGGTGGTGCTAAAGATAAAATCAAAGCATTAGAGAATGCTGGTGTTACTGTCACTCCTTCACCTGCAAGAATAGGCTCTACATTAAAAAAGGTAATATAATCATTTGTATATTTTGTGCTGATAGAGAGATGAAGATGTTCATCATATATTAAATAGGCTATGGAAGAGGCTGGCTTGGCATAAAACGACAGGATGATATGTTTGATTTTGAATAAGAAACCGGCTTGATTAATTGATTAATTGAATAAATGAATAAATAATCCATTTCGTTTTTCCTAATATTCCTCGCTTCAATATAAGTGTAGCTCTATCCGTCATTGTATCCAAATTATAAATAGCATGACCTGTTTTTCTCCCTGTTATTCATCTAAACAAATGATGTGGAACCATCCAAGGTCGTCTTTTTGATAAGATCTACCGATAAAAGGAGGTGGTTATCAATGTTAAAAAAGGATAATTGACTTTTAAGGAGGTAAATGCGGCTTTGATAAATGGACAATCTACAGTTTTAAATTTTGACATATTTTTACACATTTCATTTAAAAAAAAAACCTTAATTGATTCAAAACAACGCTTGACAACATTTGATGATAAAAATGAATATGACATAATACAATAGAGAAGCCCTTTCCCCACGATCATAAAAATGAACCTCTTTTCGAACCACTGATTATCCCAATGACAAGGATAACAATTCAGGAGGAGCCTTATTATTCGCAATTACACACTAGAAAGAGTACTAAAAGAAAGAGAGAGTAGAATAGCAATAATAATAATAGTTATTATAATATTAATAATATTAAAATGGTATTATTAAGATAGACAAGGCGGGAGGATATGAAGATAGAAAGCGAAATAAAGATAGAATGAGAGAGAAGGGAGAACATAATTATTAAGAATGATTTTTAAAGAGATATTAAGCGGCCAAGACAAGATTTCTGACATTTTTAGGTGTCGTGTCATCGTTCAAATGTTTAGAGTTGTAGCGGATAGCAGATAGTAAATTGGTGGCACTGTACTCGGTGGCTAACTGAGGATTTACTGTCTGTATTACTTTTACAGAGTTTTTTATCTATTTTAATAGTTCCAATTAGCTTGACATGAGCCATCAACATGACGACAAAAGAAAAAACTTACGTTAATGGGCGAATTTCTATAAAAGGCGCCATTAGGATCAATATGATCATAAAGTACAATGGAAACAACCATGACCTTTAAACAAAAGGTTGACATATCTGGACCTTGTGTTCTAAAAATAAAGACATGAATATGACTTGTCACTTTTGGTGTTGGATAATTCCTATTTTACCTCTTTTTACTGACAGTCGCGAAGCAAGTAGCCCATAAGGCTGCCAAGCAGTCACCTACACTCTTTTGAAGTTGGTTTTTGTTGACAAAGTCAGTAATGGTATCGATCATGCTTTTCAACATTGGGGTTGGATAAGCAATAAATAATGAGATTCGATTAGCCTGATCATCCTCAATCATGGCACTCCTTAAATCAGACACGGACTCGTCAGGTTCATTACTACTGTAACGTCCACGCTGAAGCATACGTCGATAATAGGAAAAATCGTTTTGAAGGGTTGGACTGCGCATCTAAGAGGATAAATTGTTGTCAATCATTTTGTTGATAAAGCCATTTCTCCCTTTCCGTTTATCTAACCTTTAAATGGTCGAATTCAAACACAAAGTCTAATACATCAGCAAAGAGCTTTGCCAAACCCTGATTTTTTTCCAAGTTGGAT
>VCJM01001460.1:16927-29022 GCA_024139495.1 Backusella sp. ASU-2019c | reverse complement strand
TTTTTTAAAAAAAAAAAAAAAAAAAAAAAAAAAAAAAACGATTTTATAGAAGTCTTTAAAATGGCAGTAAGCTATTTTTTTTTGGAGTGAGGACCCTGTTTGGGAAACTTTGCTGGTCTCTAATCCTTATCTAGCTATCCACCGGACCGAAATTTGCTGTTATACTCACCTATATAACCTTTTGGGCTTTCCTATCATCCGAAGATGTCTCGCAATGATATATTTAGAAAACTGCATACGGGCTGCAAGTTCACGTATGGTTAGTGTTGATCTGATTCAACCAATTCTCTCAACTCCTCCTCATCAAATTCGGATGATCTACCTCGACCATCCTTATCTTCAAGTGACATGTCGCCTGAACGAAATTTTTCAAATCATTTTTACTTGTTCACTAGTTATACCCTCGCCCTGTACGTTAGTAATTATTCTGGTTGCTTTCGCAGCGTTGCCGTCGCGTTTGAATTCATGCAATAAAAATGTTACTCATTTTATATATATATATATATATATATATATATATAATCAGTTATTAAAATGAATCAAATAGAAGAGATAGAATGTGTAGATGATAAACTTCTAAATGGTACATAATACCATAGGAATCGGACTTTGAGCGTTATAGTAGAATGCATACCTATCTGATATCACATTCCATCAAATCTCAATATAAAGACTCAATAAGTGGCTTTAAAGATGTTCCTAGTGATTCGTTTTCACTATGAGCAACAAACACAAAAACAGAATGGTTTTATCTGTGAGGAATAAATCGCTGTGTGCTGAGATCTATGCGTATCACTAACGAAATATGATGTTCCACATTTAAAAATCCTATAAGGACCAATTATAATGAGATGCAAAACAAGTCATTTTCTTGCCTGAGAGTCCTACTTTTTCCGTTTGAAATATATATTTATTTTATTATAATGGAAGAAGTAAACGCTTTCTTTTAAAAAATGTTACAGAGGTACAGTTTTCTATGAAGCAATGATATTTTCAAATAACGTAAAGTGCATCAGCCTACTCAGCAAGGACATCTACTTTTAAGCATTGATAGAAAACTAATTTGTTTCCACCCAAAAAAAAGATGCATAAACTTCAAAATTAATAAAAACTCATTGTCCAATAACAATACACGTGCAAACACTCAAATTTGCGTGTTCTCACTATTTTTATACATCACTGCAAGAACATCGGTTTTACAATTATCCGCTCTTTTGTTTCCTACATTATTTATATCCACCATGGCTCAATATTTAACTGCTTTATGGGACTATTCGGCTGAAGGCGATTTCGAATTGTCATTTAGTGAAGGAGACAAGATTAAATTATTAGAAAAGCATAATGATGACTGGTAAAGTCAATAACAATCAAGTAATAAATAAAAACACATAAATAATAATTATATCTGTTAAACTTAGGTGGGAAGGTATACATATATAACTCAATACAGATATTGAAGAGCAGTTGGTAAAGCTAGTAATGAGATTAGGTGAATTAAACGATGAGATTGGTTTCTTTCCTGCAAATAGAACAGCACCATTCCAGAATGAGACTGGTAACTAGATTAAACAAAAGAGAGAGAGAAAACAGCCATATTAATAAGACCTATAGAACCAGAAGCTATAGAAGTAACTAATGTTATTTATGATGAAGATATTGTTAAACTTATTTAATCCCAAAATACCATAGAATAGACGACCAAGCGTTCATACCCGTCATACCAACAGCAATCCATATTTACAGTCAACCCTGAGTATTAATAAAAAGCAGCAACAGCAGCAGAAAGCGCAGGAATCAAATAACGACATATTGGTGGATATTTCAACACAAGAAGATGGCAACAACGTGGATAAGCATGATTTACCCAAAGGATGGAGCCATTCTTATGGTAGCAATGCCTGCCTTGTGGCTTCATATTCGATATTGACATCATCATTTTATTTTTAGATGAATCAGGAACAGTGTATTACTTTAATGAAGAAACAGGCGAATCACAGTGGGAAAAGCCATCACATATTCAAAACCAACAACAAAATGTGGGTGAAATAACGGATGAATTGATACTTGGGATTGAGAAACTGGTAACAAAAAAAAAAAAGAGGGATATTAGAAGGTATATTGGGTTACTTATAGTACTTAGAACTTGGAAACATTACATCCAAGCTGGATTGGTATCCAAAGTATAATTCAGATGAAAAGAAATAATTCATGGAAGGAATACTATGCAGTCTTGACACATGGATTTATTGTATTGTACAAGGAAGGACTCAGTAAAACAAAGGTAAAAAAAAAAAGAGGGGAAAAAGAGAAAGAAAAAGGATTAAAGAGATTGTATGTATATTCAGAGACCCAGTTCAATGAAATCGGTCAATGCATATGCAAGCATTGATCTTGCATCATGTGCCATTCATCCCGCAAGTAAAACGGATACCAAAAAGAAATGTGTGTTTGTAATTGATACTCAGAAAAGCAGTAAATTGCTGATCCAAGTTGCGAATGAAACATTGTTTTCAGAATGGCTGGGTGCCATTATGAGGGAACTCATTTCGAGAAAGGAGAACCCTATAACAGACGTAAATTCACTTATCAATATTAAAGTGCTGTATAATGTTTTGACTCATTTTTTGTGATAGGATCCCGAATTGATCAAGTTACTAAGTTCGATAACATTAAAGACAGAGAATGATAAACCTATCCATACTACTTCTACAGAACCATCAGAGAAAGGTAAAGTATCTTGATAAAAATATAGAATACTGGGGCTATGTAAATAACATATGCAAACATGCATTTAGTCCCTCCTCCTTCTTTAACTAGATGGTTTTCACGATCCAATAGAAACAGTAAACAACAACAGCAATTACCAGTCGTCACACAACAAGTGTTTGGGGGACCACTCCAACTGGATAAGGATGGCAATATCCCCTTTATTGTGAGGACATGTGTTGAACAAGTCGAGAAACGAGGATTGGATGTTGTTGGTATTTATAGGCTATCGGGTCAGGTGACTTCTGTCAACAAGCACAAAAACATGTTTAATAGTAGTAAGATATTAGAACAATATAAATTTAAGGGGGGGAGCTGGTTAATAACTTTCTATATATAAAGTGGAAGAAAAAGAGATCGACTTGAGCCAAGAACCAGACATCAACGTCATCACAGGAATACTAAAGCTGTACTTCCGAGAATTAAAAAACCCCTTATTTACATTTGAATATTATGATTGGTTCATCGATGCAGCGCGTTTACCGGATTACGATGAACGTATGTTTCGATTAAAGTCACTTATACAGGTGCTTCCCGTAGCAAACTACAAGTGCCTTGAGTTTCTGGCAAGACATATGGAGAGGGTACAAGCTCATAGCCATGTGAATAAGATGGAGGCTCCCAATCTGGCCCTCATCTTTTCCGTCGGTTTGCTAAGGCCGAAACAGCAAAATGACCTGTCGTCTATTATCAATACCGATCATCAGAGTAAAGTGGTAGAGACGGTGATTCAACATGTGGATTGGTTTTTCGATACAGATAATTCAACGGACGAGGAGGATGGTTCTTCTGATTCAAGAAATGCCAAGAGAGGAGAAAATGAAATTGATGTTGAAAATCATACCCAATAATAAATGTCGATCTTTTTAATTTATTTAATTGCACAGCTGATATGAATTAATATTTTTGTGTAAATAGTTTTAACATCTCTTTCTATCTTTCAATTATCTGATGATTTGTAATGAGATATTATAAAAAAGTCTGTATCTGCTTAGTAACGCAAAGGTACACTGGGTAGTGTCCAATGATAACCCCCTCCATTTTGAGTCCATGATCATACCCCAGGTTGATGCTACAATACTTTGCAATCGATCTTTTTATTACTGGTCTTCTAGTTAAACTAAACTAATCCAAACAAATATCGTTTGTACGATCTTCGTTATCCGAAGAATCATAATTGGGATCCGCAAATACTTCATTTGAGACGAATTTGTCAGGGTTTTGGTTTACAGCTTTGCTGGTGTTATGAGTCGTATCTTCCTCATCATCACTACATTCTGTATCATAATTGGTATTATCGTTAGTATCATCATCATCGCCGGGTGAATCATAATTGATATCATTGTTAGCATCATCATCGTCGGGTGAAGCGTAATTGATATCATTGCTATCGTCATCTTCTTCTGGTAAATCATAATTGATATCGTTGTTATCACCATCTTCATCTTTGGGTGAGTCGTAATTCAGATCATTATCATGGTTTATTTCTGTCTCCAATTTTGCCCGTTTTTCTTTTAGCTGTTTGTTTTCTTCATCGTTCTGTGCTTTCTCTTGTTGGAGATTCGTAATGGTAGACTTATTTTCATTCTCCAGTAGGTCGAACATTAATTCAAAGTCGTCTTGCATACTCTCCATTTTATCGTCAATTAGGTTGTTAATGTGATTGTTACTGTTGCTTGCTGAAGATGAAGGGTGAGTTTTTTTTATTTTTAATTATATTGATTGTATTGCCTTTTCTGCTGTTGTTAACACTAACGTTTTTTCCATCTATTTGAATAATTAATATTGTTACTAAATAATATAAAACATGTAATAATCAACTGATATTACCCTTGTGTTCTTCTTTAGCAGTATTTCCTTTTTTATTTAGTCGCTTGAGTGCTATTTTTGCCTTCTCGTTATTATTATCAGCAGCCTTTTGATACCATTCAATTGCAATGTCTACACTTTTGATGACGCCATCGCCATTTTCATACATTTCACCAATATTACTTTGAGCATAATTATTCCCATAGAAAGCTGCCTGTTCGTACCATTCCATTGCTAGTTTGTAATCTTGAGATACACCCCAGCCATATTGATACATAGTTCCAATATTATTTTGAGCATAGCTATTTCCATTGGAAGCTGCCTTTTAATAACATTCCATTGCTACTTTATAGTCTTGGGATACACCCAAGCCATCTTGATACATTAATCCAATATTATTTTTAGCATTGCTATTTCCATTGGAAGCTGCCTTTTGAAACCATTCCATTGCTACTTTATAATCCTGAGGAACGCCCTGGCCATAATAATACAAATATCCAATATTATATCGAGCTGCAATATTCCCATTGGAAACTGCCTTTTGATACCATTTCATTGCTACTTTATAATCTCAAGATACGCTCAGTCCAGAGTAATACATGAATCCAACGTGATTTTGTGCTTCATCATGATTCTCGAGTGCGGCTTTGTAGTACCACGCAAATGCTCTGGTAGTGTTTTTTCTGATGTAATCATAATCACAAGCAATTCTGAAAAGTGCCTTTCCATCCTTTTGTCTTGCTTCTTGAATTTCTCTTGCTGTGAAATCGACTCCAACCTCTTTTTGAATAAAAGTAGTGATGAGATTACAGCTAAACATGTTGATGTTGATATGTCGAGTCATTAAATTAAACTTACTTTTCAGGATTGAAAGCCACTCCTCGTCAGCAGGAGTTTCCTTGTCTTTTTTTAAAATGTTAAACATTTTTGGTTTGCAATGAGAAGGAAAGAGGAAAAAAAAAACGAAAGAGAGAGAATGAGTATACTACTAATTTTATATCGTGGCACCAGGATGTTTTTAGTATTTTTATTGATTTGTTTATTGATCCAAGCCCACCGCTAAACTCATTATAGATATAGGCTTTGTTTATGAAAATAGACTTACCAGATCACATACTTATAAAATACAGAGTTGTTGTGTGCTACTTTGAACCAAGAATTCTATCATATTAAGGATAAATATGAAGTAAAACTGTTCTTCCATTTGAATTTAGGTGATGCTGACTCCAGCTCCTACTAAAAAAGAAATAGGTTATCCAAACTAATAGATTGAATCAGAAACCGTTTCCAATTTCTTGCCAAGATTGTAAGGGACAAAAATAGAGAAAAAAGTTACTCTAAAATAACTATACAAGCAAGTCACTTCCAAGAACGAGCTACAGGAGTGCTGTATGGAAATAATGATGGGCAAAATCCTTGACTTGATCTATACCTTTGGATGTCATTCATGAATATAAATGACTGTTTTACTTTGAAACAACTAATGGAAAATTATCACGTTTAATAGACACTTACGAGACTATGAAGGTACTTCTTCCTTGGCAGAATTTGAATCGTTAACCTTTGTTTTTAATAGTTTCCAACGAACAAATCTTTTACGTTCTTACCACTATGAGACCCAAAGCACCTCCAAAATCATCTGTAATTATATTAACGAATGTATTGAAAACTGCATATGATGGACATTGTTGATTTATAAGGATCCTATTGATATTATCTCTATTTGAATTTGATAAAATACAGATGGCAAAACCACCATATTATGAGACCTTGTCAACAGTGGTTTCTATGACAACATCAAAAAATAAAGTGAACAAGTTTATGCAGAATTCTACCAAAACCGGCTTTGACTACTTGTGGTTGTAAATTGGGGATTTCTTATATAAAACGATCAAATATATCATATTCTATATTTCCACATCTACAAGATAGACACTCATACATAGGGATTTATCGGTAAATTACGGACTCTAGTCAAACACTCAATTGAAAAAAAATATGTATGTTTAGACTTTGAGAGAAATTTGTTGTAGTTACTTTTTTGCTTGGGGGAAATTGCTTCATCTACTGTCTAAATCAAGTAGATTTTTCTATAGTGATGAGAGTACATCATGTATACTATCTGTAACCGCGTCCGTTATAAAGCAACTTCACTTTAATTTTTATACGAGTTATATTCCCATTTTTCACAATTAAGCCATTGTTCCTTGTAAATGCATCAATTAGATTTTGTGTTACTTTTTAGCGAATGTGGTCAATGCATATACTAAACTGAGCTTAAATGTTATATTTGGGATCATCAAATCAATCAACACTTATATGGTGAAAAGAGAGACTCTCTCTGTCCAAAATTTCAAAAATAATCCAATTCAACGCGGTACCGGACCTTCTTGATTGAATGAGTTGAGGGAGACTAAAAGTAAATGAGACAGCGGCTTATTCAAAAAAAAAAAAGTTTCACACTTGAAGACAATCAACACGCGAAAAACATTTGCATGATGGTGTATTGAAATTCCAAAATAGAAGACCAACGATGTTTTTTTTTTCTTGTCATATGAAAGAAAAAAAAAACTATTGTTGTTTACTAATTCATTAAATATGGATATACGACCTTTTTATTCCACATTTATACATCCAAAACAATTCCATTGTAAGCGAAATGTTTCACCATCGTTTTCACTAAAAGAAAGAAACAATGGATCTGGTGAATACAACACAATCATATGAATTCCTTTTTTAAATGACGTGTAAAAGCACACATTATATCATTTGTTTTTCTTCGGGGCCAACATTATTCTTTTGGGGGGTTGCAACAAAACAAACAATTTGACTCCCTAACGAAACCCATGACTTTTTTGATACACAAAAACTTTTTTTTTACACTCAAAGCCACTTTTTCTTCTAGATTTTCAAATAACTTTCCTGTACAACCCCATCGCCCCCTGAGAAAATGACTGGTGAGAAATTATCTATACAAAAAGCATGTTGGAAGCATGAAAGTCAGTTTAAAGAAACTGTAACAACATTTTAATTTATGTACACTCTTATAGATCAAACATATTTAATTCACATGTTGTGTTTAAACTTTTTGGGTGACGGAATAGGATGACCCGATACAGGAGAGAAAAACAAATATACGATTGATTGTCATAATAAATAACAATAAGGAGGCACTTGGTTATTGTTGATGATGTAATAAATAAATACATAAATGAGGTTTTTTTTTATTATTATTAAATTATTTTTGGTTTTGTGTGGTTTTTAAATGCTGGCATGAGAAGTGGGTTGCTTAAATAGAAACAAAAAAAAGATGCTGGGAGGGTTCATAAAAGTTTTTTTTTGGAGTGTCGACTATGTAAAAATAAGGGGGGGAGATGGTGATGCAAAAATAAAAAAAAAGTGAATACATGATATAAACAAAGAGTGGGATGGGGGGTTATGTTGAATGTTATTTTCTTGTGTTTTTTTTTAATCTTCTAGTCTTGGTAGTGATTCAAGACGTGAACGAAGTTCAAACAAGGTTTCTGTCCATTCTTGTTGGAAACGGTGTGATCGATCCGAATTTAAGGTTTGCATGAGATTTTTGAACTGATCTAGACAACTGTCTACTGCTTCCGTTGCTGTGATTAAATCTCCATCGTAATAAATAGATCCTTGCGATTCAATAGCGTAAGCCATCTATTTGTTATCAAGTTAGTTAAACTGTATATAGGTTTTAATCATACAAAGATATATTTACCTCATCAACTGCGGTACGATATAATTGTTGGAATTCATCAATTTGTTTGTCTTCAATTTCAACCATATAATCAGTAGAGGGTCGTCGACTTTGATATGAGTTTGATGATGTGGAAGATGCAGAGGATGATCTACGACGAATACGTGGAAACCATCTATGGATGGATGATGTGTCTGAAAAATTATTGTGACATCCGCATGAACAGCTATGGTGATCTTTGTTGTTTGATAAAAGTGAAGAGAATAATGGAATAGATGGCATCTTTTGTCGTTAAATAGGTTGTTCTTTATTGATATGATATGATTTAATTAATGTAGAATATAAAAAAAGTATTAATGTAAGAGAGATAAAGATGATATGTAAGAAAAAAAAAAAAAAGAGAAACCAGCAAGAATAGCAAAGGTATTTATATTACTTTTTTTTTGTGGTCACAACAAATATTTATATATATATATAGCTTTTTTCGCTCTCCCTCAACTTTAGGTTTTTAAGGAGGGGCTTATTTTGGGGGGACTAGGAGAAGAGCAGGAGGAGCCAAAGGCTTTGTTCCCAATACAACTGTTCCAAATTTTTATAGTCATTAAGTGGCCCGGATTACCTTTTTGAGCAACGAAACACAAGGGGGGATAGAGGTCAAGACACAGTGAGAGGGAAAAAGTGATATGGATCAGCATCATGTGACAAAATCTGGTCTTTGGCTTGATGGAAAGGAGATTGCACATCTCCTTAAATAAACAATGACAAGGGGAAGAGATTCGTATAAGATTTTATAATAATGTTGTCAATATAAATATAGAAATTCCTTTAATTGAGATTCTCTTGATGAAATTTGTAATTCATACATGATGATTAATAAGAATAATAATTTAATGATACGTGTGTGATGATCTATTTTTATTGTTCCATTATACATTTTACAAAGATAGATAGATATGATTGCAAATTCCTTTTTTTCTATTATACAAGCACAGCGGAAAAAAAAATAAACAAATAAAAAAGATTAAAAATAAGATAAAAGGAAATAAATAAACAATTCTTAAAAAAGAACTGTTCTTTACTCGCTTTAGATAAACATCAAAATGTTGTTATTGTTATCATTGTTATTTTTTGCATATGTTTATAAATATGAGTCATTTCAATATAATTGTAAATCAAAGCAGCCGCGACATAAAGGGCAGGTAAATTTTGGGTATTTCTTGTTCAACAACTGATAAATGCACTTAAAGTGGAATGAATGCGCACAAGGTGAAATGAATAATGCCTGTTTTGGTGCCATCGCGTATAAACAAATACAACATTCATCGATCTCAATGTCGTCGTCTTGTTTTGACACGAATTCGCGAACCTTTTTAAATGTTTGGATACTGATTTTGATATTGATAACAGAATCGTTATAAATGTATTATATATGACTTTATAAAGATAAAACGCTACCTATATTCTGTTGGCTTTGAATTTTTGTTTATTTCTATTTTCATTTTCACACACTTGTGAACATCTTGCAACTATATTAGTTTTCTTTTTTCTCTGCATTTTGTTTTTTCCCCTTTTATCTATTATTATTATTCATGGCTCACCTAAATATCCTTTATTGTAATCCATACCCAACTGCACAATATCATTATGCTTCAACTTATGTCCGCTTGAGCAAGAGTTGGCTGATGATAGCCGTCTACCGTTTAAAAAGGTACCAGATGAAGATTGGGTATCTTTAATACAGACCTATATGTTTTTGTTTTGTTAATGGTGTTGTATAAAATAGATGCACGTATATTATATACATGTATGCCATCTTACATTTCCTTTTTGGACCCAAATTACTGCGTGCTGTCTGCTTACGACTTTGCTTTTAAATGCCAAAAACGAGGATGGATTTTGATTCTCTGCAGCTCGTCCAATGTAGATGAAGGAACCTTCGGAAAGAGTAAATGACTTTACTGGGAATATATATGCAGAATCATCATCTAAATAAGGTACGAAACGTATACGACATGAAGTCATTATTATTATTATTATTATTACTATGATGGATATTTAAGGGTACAGGATGATTTACAATGAAAGGAAAAGAAGGAAAGAAAGAGGAAGAAAGGATAATAGGCAAAAAAGACAGAATACATAACAAATAACAATAAACCTTATTTGTATAAAATAGACTAAATATCCATATTTTATTTGATCAAAGTGTACAGAGGCCTTTTGTGTTGCTTGACAGCTGTGTTTCAATAACTGAGTCTCTTTTATTTTGCGTCAACTCACAAGCCACTCCTTTTTTTGATATATCGCTTGTCCGGGGAGATTAGAAATAAAAATAAAAAATAACAAACACACTCTGTTATTTTTCGGTTCCTTATTTATTTCATTTATCTATATTCTTTTTAACTAAAACAATGAGTAACAGCTTCGGAAGTCTGTTACGTAATTCACGACTTGCGAGCTTCGATCGCAGCATCAACCAAGTATACACAACAGGCGCCAAACGCAAGGCCGTGGGCGACTGGGGTTTAAAACGCAACCTCCCCACCGTTATTCGCACCCGTCTTGTCAATATCCAACAGCTCGACACAGCAGAGCACCAAACACCATGGCAAAGTGGCGAATCTCAAGTCATGTTTGTCAATCGTTGGAAGGAAAACTTCCCACAGACGTCCAAACGCCCCACCCCTCGCGCAGATCAAATTCACCACAATATTGTACAAATGACCCCTGCGCATTTTAGACGCTTCCTCAAGCAATGCGCACAAAAGGAACCTCGATTCCAGGCCGCGCTCAGAAAGAAGGAGCTTGTGCCTGAACAGGTGTTTGAGTTTTTAAATGTCAGTTTCACAGAGGGACCCGCCGAGGGCATCGTTGGCCCCACGTATTCCGAGTACAACGGCGGAGAAGCCAGCAGTGTGGAAGGACGTATATTGAATGCAGGCCGACACGGGCACAATGTGGGCATTGGCGGTGTTGTGGCCTTCTTGCCTCGACGCAGCTCGGACAGTTTGCGTCACTTGGGCGATCGCAAGGTGCGCACGTTTTATGTGGAAAGTGCCAGTTTGGATGAGCAGGGTAAACCCAGTGTGGTGTTGACAGTGAATCCCCCGGGCGCATCGAGCATCCCGCTTGTGCTATCACTAGATGACGACGACCAAGTGCACAGAATGTCCACAGCAGACATGTTTTTGACACGACGGGAATCCATAGGCAGAATCAAGGAAGAAGATCGCGTCATAGCAAATCCAGATCATGAGAAAGTCATGAATAGAATTGCGGGTTTGATCCAAAATACCAGCACTAAAAATTAGAAAAAAAGGGTGAATTCTGTGAATTTGTTGTATAAATAAAAAATTATAATAAAATTTGTTTTTGGGTAAATGTATAAAGAAATCTGTCATTCTTTATTAGGAGCTTTTTCGGTCTTGTCTAAAATTCATGCAAAATCAATTGATCAGGAGAAAGAGAATTGCGATTTCACTTGAATATATAAGAATTTCAATGCCCTTGCATTCATCTCTCTTTGTTCCAAAAAAGACATCTGACAGCTTTGCCACTGAAGATCTTTTGGATCTTTTTAAAATGGTCAACCTATTTCTTTTTTTTTGTCAATTACGTGATTTGAATTGGATTTTCATGTATAAATCAATACACTTTGAATGTAAAGAGTAAAGTGTATTGTAACCATGGAAATAATTGTAATACAATCGCAATTTTAATAAACGGCAACAATAATAATATAAAGAAGGCTTTGCACCAGCATAAATGAAGCTAAGCCAAACCAGTGTTATAAATAGTATAT
>VCJM01000146.1:0-14512 GCA_024139495.1 Backusella sp. ASU-2019c | reverse complement strand
ATATGTCCATCCAGAGCGATCCTGAGGATCCTGCCATTGCAGAGGCTGCTCTTGCCGCTGCTGTTGCTTCCGCCCTTGCTGCCCAACGTGCCAATGCCCTCGAGGCATCTGTCGATAGTGCTGTTCAAAGCGAGTCTGTTGCTACCCAAGATGTCGAGTCCCAGGTGGAGATTGAAAGTGTCGATACCGCCGTTCAATCGGATGCAGTAGAGACCATTGATTCCGATACTCAGTACACATCACAGTCCCAAGATGCCTTTGTGCAATATGAACCATTGCAAGACAGTAAGTTTTTACAAGATGGTATTAAAAGTGACCCATTCTCATATCCTTTTTTTTTTTCTAGATGGTGTTTCTATTGGTATTCAAAGTCAAGACAAGCCCACCGCTGATCAAGAAACTCAATCCGATCAAGTTGAATCGATCCAACGTGGTGTACAAAACGACGATACCACAAAGGAAGCATCCACTGTTATTCCCATTGTAACTGAAGCCCATGCTAAGGAGGATACTATGAATGATCTCCTGAACGAGACTCCTTCAAGTGCCCCTAAAGATATCCAAGCCAGATCTATTTCTGATAAGTCTGATAAGAAGGATACTCAGGAACACAACAATGTCAGTCGCTCCATATCAGCTGAGCCTATCCAGGATGATGTTCCTACCAAAGAAACCGAAACATTGCTTTCCGATGCACAGCCACCTGTTAAAATGTATACCAAGGATGAAGCGGATGCTTTGATTGCCGCTGCTGTTGCTACCGCCGTCGCCAAGATGGCCGGATCAAAGGACATCCATGCCCTCTTGAGCGAAAGCCGTCTTGTCGCCAATGAAAAGAAACCAGTGACCATGATGGATGCGCATGTCCAAGAAGATGAAAAGCCCCATGTGCGTGAACGCGATGCGTCCATTCTGTCGAAAACATCAACGGCCGGTTTTGATGACGATGATGCGGAGCTTGCTACTGGCACCGCCATCGTCTATAGTGAAGAGCCTTCGATGGAATACAGATCGTTCCGCAAACTTTCTACTGGTCCTTCCACCACCTATGATCAGGATCCTTTGGTAGAGGCACCCCTTCCACCGCTTCCACGTCCCGAGCTTACCCAGGGCACCGCCGCCGTGTTTAGCCAGGAGCCTGTGGACGACATCCCAGCCCGTCCATCCAGCCCACCCCCACCCGCTTTACTGAGCAAGGCCACGTTTAGTGACATCACACCCAATAAGGGTAAATCGCCCATGTCTGAGCTAGCATCCGAAGAAGATCTTGTACAGCAACGTTCGTTGGCCAGTCCCAGCTACGAAAAGGGCACTATCACCAGCATGTCGACGACCTCCACACATTCCATGTATGACCCTGAAACGGGCGCCTCCAATTCCAACATGATTGGCTTGATTACGCAAACCATGATTGGTGATTGGTTATACAAGTATACACGCAAAACCGTCGGTAATGGCATCTCAGAGAACCGTCATCAGCGCTATTTTTGGATCCACCCATACACACGCACACTGTATTGGTCAACGAATGCGCCTGGATTGAACGATCATGGTGGAAAAGCAAAGAGTGGTAAGGCATAGAATAGAAAATGGATGCTATTTTTTTGCTAACTTTTTCATATAGCATTGATTGAAAACATCATTGCCGTTCCTGATTTTGCTGCAGGACCCCCTGGATTACCTAATGTCAGTCTTTTAATACAAACAAGTCATCGTCAATTGAAATTGACAGCACCCACACAAGAAAAGCATGATCTTTGGTTTGAGGTAACACACACAGGAAAACAATGAAAGCAATACAAAGTACTAAAGCTTGTTTTTTTTTTCTAGGCCATGTCACATTTAATGCAGCGACAAAACACATCCATTGACTCGATGCGCAACCGCACCGTATCCAGTTCCGCCTCCAAGCAAAGCCGATTACACGATCTGTTTGGCGAATCGCAAGAGGACGAGGACATTGAGGACGTGCGTATGTGTTGCAATGGCAAACATCATGTTTCCAAGTTGGAAAAGGACCATTTGCATCGTCACTCTTATCGTCGTCGTAGATCCAACATTGCATAGATTCACACATTTTTGTTTTTTTTTTTTCCATTCATATCACAATGTATTTATTCTCGCTCCCAAAATCAAAAATATAATAAACATGAATAAAACAACACAGCTTTTTATTTTTTATTTTTAATCAGTGTGAATCAAGTTTGATCGATTTTAATCAATTTCAATGATTTCATATTTGCTTTTCTTTTGTTCTTTGGATTCATTCTCTTCTTCAAAGTTTCTCTTCAAGGTAGGAGGTGTATCGGATATACAGATGATATCATCATCATCATCATCCTCTTCATGTTTGACGGTGTTTGCTGCCTTCATATTTGTTAAAAGCTTATCCACATCCTCAGGACGATAACCTGCACGTTGCTTTCCTTCGGACTTTGTGTCATCCGTATTGACATCCACTTTATCCATACCAATGAGGAGGTCGATATCGTCAAAAGTTCTTTCGCGTTTCAGTGTGCTGGATGAAGCACCATTTTTGACGGACGAAAAGTCACCAGTACTCCAATCCTCACCAGTGCCCCAATCATCAAACCTTGGTTCCTTTTTAACGCTGCTGCATGAAGAATTGCCAAGAAGTGTATCCCAATCATCGTCGGTCCTGGACGCACCAAGGGTATACGAATCACCTTCAGATTTCATTTCCTTTTTGATGTCACGGTCAAGCAGTGCATCCCAATCGGTTTCCTTTTTACGACTAGGCTCAGCAAGAAGTCTCTCCAAATCATCATCGATTCTTGTTTCTGTTTTGACTCTACTTGAAGAAGGTTCGTTCTTGACATCCGAATAACTTGGCTCCCCTTTGACCTGTCGTGTGACGCCAATGTTATCCTCCCAGTGATAGAAATCCTCAGGATGCTCCAGTATCAAGCGTTGTCTTTCCTCTTTGTCCTTTTCGGCATGTCGATCCATAAATGTCTTTAGTTTGTTCATGGTGTCAGGGAATTTACCCGCATGGACGTTGCAAAGCGATTCCACCCAGTTGGACAAGAATTTACTCTTTTCTGGTTGCTGGAGTCGTGTTTCAAGTAAAATGACAGCGCCCCAGTCCTATGTTACAATGTAAGAGATGATGCATTGAATGGAAAATTAAATCACTTACGTTTCGATGACGGATACATCTACCAAGTGCCTGGTTCAAAGCTAACGAATAAAATTGTTTAGCAAAATGGTTATTTACTAATATAACAACCTTACCTCGATATCCCTGGATCTCATACCACTCATAGCCACTCAAATGCTTACTTCGCTGATCCCAAGGGACCCTTGATCTTTTTGTATTGTTATAATTTTGTTTCAACTTGACCAATGCATCACCACTACAAGAAAAATTTAGTCTCTAAAAAAAAAAGTAAATGATAGAATAGAACACTTACAAGTTTGGAAATGGTATACTGAGACAACACACGGCTCTACAATTATTGTTATTGAAATCAATGCCCTCGCTCACTTTGCCACGATAGACTGCAAAGAAAAACCCGCCACTCTGACCCTCGCTGAGATTGGTTTTATTTTCGGCATCTTTGATACACTTATAGTATCGGTTGAGTTCCTTGTTGAAAACTTCGGCAGACACGTTTCTTGGCTCTAAATTGAGACATTAGTTTTGGCTGCGTCGTGTTGTGTAGAATTTTTTTTACCAATAAATATCTGTTTTCTTTGTTCTAATGACTGGTATAAACCTGAGTCCTTCATGTAGTTAATCATGATATTCATCACTCTGTAAGATGAGAAGAAACAGAGTACACCATAGGGAACATTGCAGGCAATTTTATACAAGGCTATTGGATTTCAAAATGACTATGCTGTTGACATTTAAAAGAGCAATTTTTTTTACCTTCACATACACCTTGTTGATATGCAGTTGTATTCGTATTCTTTGCAACCCCGTTCAGACTGGCATTATTGGGACTAAAAAAGAGGGATAAGTTGTTTTGGCTTTAAATTCAAGTCTTTTCATTTTACCCCGATGGTATCACGCCAGCCCATACTTGAGAGCCATTGATGACATGATCTGCAATCAACTTGACAGGACTGTAACACAAAACATTAAATGACAGTTGCTTTTAAAATAATCCACTTACAATGGTGCCTGAAGCTCTGATACAAACGAATCCATCGGTGTCAACGTACCACTTGTGAGAATCACCGAATGCGTTGCCTGTGATATTTGATTAAAGATGATGCCAGGATTCATTGCCCATAAACACAACTCCATTTGTTCAAGTATTTTTGTCCTGGACTCTAAAATGGATTTTTTTTAATAACATAAAGTCATGGTTTTGCCTCTATTACCTTCAACAGGCCGACCAAATTGTGTCGCTGGCTTCTTTTTTAATACACCCAAAATATAATCATCCACATAATTGCCGCTCTCAAAGATGAATCCAAGTACCAAAACCAATTCTATAGAAAGAGGTTATTTATAATTCACTGCCTTAGAGCATAGATGACTTACTCTCCAATGTTCGTACACTTTTAGTACCGATTGTTTTACGATTAGGGAGTCGCTCTTCATCGGGTTGTTCTTCATCCTCGCCTGGCATTTCCTCACCCGATTGTTTATTGTAGTGATCAAGGATTTTGGTAAACGCGGGCTTAATATCACGGAAATAAGTTGTTTTTGTGATGTCCATTTCCTGCAATTGTGGTAGCAATGTTCTTGCACTCCAACTATGACAGAGTGAATACAAATAGAAACAAGACATGTTGTTTATCTTACCATTTTAGTAATTTGTCTGATTTTTCGCCATCTGAGAAATCAAAATCTGTTTCTGTAAACCAGTTGATGATTTTATCTAAAGCCTATATGACATTTGTTAAATCATGTTGTAACAATAGAAATGACTGATTATTTTACATTCAACATGGTCTCATTGGGTTGGAAAAGATGTCGTGATTGTAATGTTTCGATGAGCTCGACCTTGACCTTTAATAATTCGGGATAAGTGGCTTCAAATGATCCTGCATCTCTACACACGCTCTCAATGTTGTGTGCTAAAAAAAGAGGATCAGTCATTGTGTTATGATGCAATACTTGTTCGTACCTTCATCAATAATGACGATATCATTTTCAAGATCGATATTTAATGATGCCTTGATGCTTGGATCAATAAGATAGTTGTAAGGACAAAAGATCACTTCGGCTTCTTTTGCCAATGCTCTTGATGCAAAATAAGGACATCCTATAATATGAATCATTTTAGAAGATGGAAAACCTCGTTTTATTGTCTAAACTTTTACCATTGACTTCACGACCCAATAGCACCAAATCCTCAATATCCCAAAGGTAATGCGGACCCTCCTTCTTCAAATCAGGATGACCTTCCAAGACGGTATAATTTTCATAAGCGATACATTCCTTCTCTTCATCGTCGTCCTCATCCGAATCAAGGAGAATGACATCGCTTCGTGCCTTCTTTTTGGATTTCTTCTTTTTCTTTCGCTTGGGCACATCCTCGTAGACGGTATTATTGACAAAAAACACCTCGTCGCCGTTTTCGTGATTTAATGATAGATCGTCCATCATGGATACATAGTCTTTTCGTGCTCTTTCATAATTGTACATGGTGGCCTGGGCTTGCTTTTCTCGTTTTTCTTCTATTGTCATTTTACTGTTTTCACAGAGCTTGGCACTGTTTTTTGGGGTTGAGTTGATGCTGTGTGCTTGTTTTTTTTCTTTCTTTTTTACCATTCATCGAATAGGTTGTCTGATTTTCGAGCCGTTTCCTCAACTGGATCAAAGATGATATGATGAGAAGACTGGATATATGCGGAATAGAATGATAAAATACTTACTGCAATATTGTATTCTACTTCCAAGAACAGCCATTTCTTGATTGAAAATAAAAGATAAATCCCATATTCAATTTCTCTTTTTCTTTTTTGTTAGTACTTACGTGGCCGATAGGGTGTATTCTTTTTCAATTCCTTAACCAATTGTGCGATTTGTTTATGCCTTTTTTGTATTGTTCCAATAAGCCATTCCACTCGTGTATGTTTACATGCCAAACTTACGTTCTACTTCCAATGTATATCTTTCGCTTTCGAGGTTTTTTCCCGCCAAAATCCACCCGTGATGCCGCTTGCCCCATATCATCATCGTCATAATCCAGATAGTCGTTGGCTCTCCAGCTATTATTGCCTGATGATCTTACTTCTGTGTGAAAGTTTCTATGCTTTGCCCACGCTTTGTTTTGATTATTGATAAGGTCGCTACTTTGTCTATTTTATCATTCTAATTACCTAAGGCCGCGCATAAAATAGCAAGTGATTTACCGGAGCCTAACAGGTTTTTTTTGTTTAGAGTTTTATCACAAGAATATTGTCAAAAATAGTCGTCTTACCAGTTGGACTTTCCAAAATGGCGTTTTGCTTGTTTTCAAATGCTTGAATCATCTATTGTTGTTTTAGTTTTTTTGCAAATGAGTTTTATAGCTGATTTAACCGACCTTTGACATCATTTGCTTTTGAGCTTGATCTATTTCATGTATTTCTTAATCAGCTTGACACCTTGTCGCGAATTTTATTTATAAACCTACAAGGCTCGAAAGGAAAAAGAATGTCGACATTCTGCTCTCTGTAGGTATATACTCCACTACTGCCTGCATTAGTAGTAGAGTCGCTCATTTTTGCAGGAAGAAGAAAAAAAAAGGGGGCCTGATAAAAAATAAATGCAAAACTCTTTCTTAAATCGAACAAACGCTCGAAATTTGAAGCCTGTGACTTTCTATTACCCGAAAAAGTAAGCTGGATCCTACTTTTCTCCATGCCCTTACGTCCTGGGAAATGGTAAATGTATATATATATATATTGATAGCATAAAAGATACACTTGGAAGCTATTTAGTCAAAATGATGAAAAATGGGCCATTATTTATATATTTTTAAAATAGGGGAAGGGTTCCATTATGGCCATCACAAAAAGGATGCCTTTTATTTAAAAGGCATTTTAATATAGGTAATCCATGAATTTTATTCTGGTTGTTTTGAAAAAGGCGATTCGTGAGCCTCGTTTAATACTTCTCGCTTGTAATCCTCTATGTATTACTATTAGAATGTGTAAATTGCATCTTTTTTATACGCAACTTACCGTATTCTGCTTCACTGAGATCCGAAAAGCGTATTCTATTGTCATCCGGGAAATGCTCATATAGATAGGATTCGGTAATGGATAACAAAGCACACTGTTGAGCCAGCTTTGAAAATACAGCCTTGTCTGTGCGGTATCTATATATAATTGTGAGTATTTTTTTAACATCTGACAACAAATGAATCCACTTTACAATCGATATGCTTCCTTGTTGAAACAATAGCGGTCATTCAACCCATCAATCACAGTTCGTTTAAACATGTTTTTCAAGAAATAAAGAACATGCAGGATATAATCCTGATGAGGTCGCCAGATTGGAAACTGCTGTGACATGGAGACGTTGCCGTTGATATCGATGAGAGGGTGGAACATATCTGTGAGGAATGTCACGGAAGGTGGTTGTTTGGGATAGTTTTCTGGTATAATCAATCGAAATTTAAAGGCGCCGGATCTATAAAAGCCTTTATGAACAAAAACAACGCCATACCATACTAATGATCATATTAGTTTAGCATTTTTAAACAAAAAATGTCACTTACAATAAGTGCTTTCTTCTGAAGGAGTGACATAAACACCCATGGGGCAGTGATTTGGATTTCGTAAATTGATGCTAACGTGTGTGAGATGAGTAATTTGTATATACTTTTTTTTCTTTCATCATGTCATTACAATTCAATCATGAGTTCATATTTTTGAAAATATTCCGAGTTGAGATGAGGTTCAAGTCTTGGTTCCTCTTCTTGATATTGAGGACTTGGTTGCTTTGAATTGCGTCTCATACGAGATAAGGTGGCATTCTTTAACGCCTGTAAACTACTGCTTCTCTTTGGTAGTGAATCCGACTCTTCATTGATCTGTCAGTATTGAAAAGTAAACTGTTAGAGACTATTTTGTTTTCATGTCGACGCCATATTCTTACATTGGACATTTGTATGAATAGGAAGAACAACCCTAATTTCTACAAGTGACGGGAGAGCATTTTTCCTGCAGTGCAGTCACATTTAATTAGACAATCATGATTGGACCTAATCCGTAAAGTCATGCATCCAACTCAAAATCACAAATAAAGTACACTAAGAAGGATTATGAAAAGGTATATCTTCCCGAATTCATTTAAAGAAACCTGATGGACCTTTTATCATTAATCCAGTTCATTTGATGGCCCTCTTTATAAAATGAAAAATAGTGTATTTGTAAAGTCTCGGATGATCTGTGACCCTGACATGTTGTGATTCTTGTATTCCTTCGATTATCACAATTTTAAATCATGACATTAAATTATCAGATTCGGAAAAAGAAGTGGCTGCATCTACTCTCTATAATAACATAAAGACGAGGAAGTTCGAATATGCTATGCTTCATGTTACACGTCAATATACGGTGTTTTAATAAGGAGCGGTAAAGGATCATATTCATGATTGGAATACAAAACAGTGATACGTCTTTTCTCAAAAGATTGTGTTTCTCACTTTAAAGTAAAATGTTGGCTGCTTTTTCCGGGATTTTGAATTTTTGGCTTTCATATAAAAAAAGACGTTTTTCTACAATAGCGTTAGAAAACGCCCCTAAAAAAGCACCTATTGATTGATGATAAAATCAAAATGAGTGCCTTTAAACATTAAATGCATCTTGAAATGTTGAGAGCTTTTTATCGATAAGCTGCTTGCCAATTCCAAAGGCGAGGGTATTTTATTCAGTTATTTTTATAGTTCTGAGTGTGCTTAATATAAACCGATATACGCGTTTTTTTTTTGTTTTTTGTTTTTTTATTAGTTTAATTACATTGTTGTTATCATCATTTATTCAAGGTAAAATATCATTCATTATCAGACGAGTCATAGTTGGGATCGGCATAAATTTCAACCGAATGATAATAGCTTTCCCTTTGCTGGGTATTGGTTGTTATATTATTTTCATTGCTACGTTTAGTGTTGTAAGTAATGTCATTTTCATCATTGTCTTCGTTGTATGATGAATTGTAGTAAGGTTCTCTATAATGATTATCTTGCACTGCTACTATTCTTGCCAGTCTTTCTCTTAATAGCTCGTTTTCTTCATGTTGTTCAAGTTCCTTTTGTTTTAAGACAGCACGTTCTTTCTCTAAAGCATAGTCATCGTTTCTCTTTACATCGACGTTATTTGTAGCACTTTTATCATTGCTTTCATTGTCTGATGAATCGTAGTTTAGGTCGTTATCGGCATTGCTTTGCATTGCTTCTTCCATTCTTGCTAGCCTTTCTTTTAGTAGCTGCTTTTCTTTCTGGTGATCAAGTTCGCTTTGTTTGAGAGCATAAACTTCTTTCTGTAAGTCATCAACATATTTTTCCCTACGTCCACATCATTTGTAGCATTGTTATCATCTTCATCATCTTCATCATATGAGTCATAGTTCAGGTCGTTATTGGTATCATCTTCTGTCCCTGCTTTCAACCTTGTCAGTCTTTCTTTCAGTCGCTGATCTTCTTCATATTGCTCAAGTTCCTTTTGTTTGAGGGCAACAAGTTCTTTCTGTAAAGCATCACTATTTCCTTCCGTTATCGTCAACTTGGAAGTAGCATTAATATCATCATCATCATCTTTTTTACTAATAGTACATACAGTGTCATAGCTAAGGTCATTGCTGATAGTATTTTCCATTTCTGGTTGCGCTCTTGCCAGTTTTTCTTTTAGTTTCTTGGTTTCTTCCTGCTGGTCACGTTCCTTTTGTTTGAGAATATCAAGTTCCTTCTCTAAGGCGTCACTATTTCCTTCATATTTCTGTTCCATTAAATTCATCTTTAACTGGAATGCTTTTTACATTTCCTTCAATTTATCGTCAATCGATTTATTAGCGTTTTCGTCATTGTTATTTGCTGTGGTAGAAGATTGATTTTGATCATTGCGTATATTATTGATTGCATCACTGTCGTTGATCGTTTCATCTTTCGCTTTTTCTTCTGAATGAATGTTTGGTATTTTTAATATTTATAATCATAAAATAAATACAACTAATCAATATACCTTCTTGTTCATCTTCTTTAGCATAATATCCTTGCGCGTTCAATTTTTTTACTATATTTTCTGCGAGTATATGATTGTTATCATCAGCCTTTTGAAACCAATTAACAGCTAGTTGAAGATCTTTTACTTCATCATCAGTTTGGTAAACTCTTCCCAAATTAAACTGAGCCCCTGCATTTCCTTGATTAGCTGCCTTTGTATACCACTCAATGGTAGTGTGAATGTTTTTAGTGACACCTTCTCCAAAGTGATACATAAATCCAAGATACTTCATAGCATCTGTATTACCATTGTTTGCTGCCTTTAAGTACCAATCCATGGCTTGTTTATGATCTCGTGATACACCCCATCCATAATAATATAATACACCAATGTTATATTGACCACGAGTATTGCCAGCGGATGCTGCCTTCATTGACCAGTCCATAGCTTGTTTATGATCTGTGGATACACCTTCTCCCTGTTGATACATCCAACCAATTTGTGCCTGTGCTTCAGCATGATCTCGGAGTGCTGCTTTATGAAGCCATGCAAATGCTTCCGTGTACACTTCTTCCTTGTAGTAAGCAACACCGATTTTATAAAGTGTCTCGGGATCATTTTCTCTGGCTTCTTGAATTTCTTGTTCTGTTACTACAATTCCATCCTCTTTTTAATTGCAATCCAAGTTAATGAACAATCTCTTTTTTTGAAATGTTGAGTCAACATGAATATACTTACGTGTTAAGGCTTGAAACAGTGGAGAGTCAGTGTATTCATTACTCTCTTCCTTTTTATTTTTTTTAAAGACCTTAAAGATGTTAAACATGTTATTTCAAAAGGGGAAAATAAAAGAATAAACAAAAATGATGAAGGCGTCCTATACTTTAAACCGGTGATGATGAATGAAGAATACTGATTAGTGAAGAAAAAAAAGGATAGTTTTTACTTTTATGCCGCCTCCGGATATTTGCATAATTTATCTGCCGGGCAACCACACCATGACATTTAAATCCACTTTGCTACGATAAAATGAAAACACCTTGAATTATACAAGTTGTCATGACAATATGATAGTGTGACTAAATAAGTAAAATATCATTGGATTTAGCGCATGCAAAAATCAGAAGTTGTTTGTGTTTTTAAATCAAAACCAATGCCTGAATGTTTTTATATATATACATATGCGAAGCAAGTTGGCAAGGTTTGAAAGTTGTATCCAGAAAAGTATTACTCGTAATGGTAATTATCGATCCATCGTAAAGAAGAAGTGGAAGAAAAAAGAAGACGAATAAGAGAAACTGTACAGCTTTTATTAAACAAATAAATTTGGTCCTCTCACCCTTTCTCTCTCTGTTTTGTTGGTTTTTTAGGCCATGATTTATGTTTTTGGAACTTTTATTTCACTCTTTCATCTTTAAATGATCCCATATCCTAATGTGGTTCGAATTCAGTCGCATTCAATCCGTTATGTCCCCCTCCATCGTGTTTATTCTCAAAGTAATGCCAAATAAGCGAGTGGACGGTAAAAGTGAAGTATGAATCAGGGTCGCTGCTTATTGATTCCAATGGTAAAGGTATTTTATTCTGGTATTTTTATAGTTATGAAGGCATTTAATATAAAGCGTGAAACTGACATAGGCATTTTATTTTTTATAAGTTTAATTACAATATCATTATCATCATATAATTTAATCGTGGTAAATATCATTCCTAGGAGTTTCAGTATCAGACTAATGAACATTTATTTTGTTTTACTGCGTAGCGACTATGACTTTGTTGGCACCCTCCTTTTCCTCGCCATTGCTGCCTTCACTGTCATAGTTTATATCATTGTTGCTATAGTCCTCATTGTCTGGTAAGTCATAGTTAAGGACATTATTTACATTATTTTCTTTTTCTGCTTTTAGCTTAACCAATTCAAGTTTGAGTTGTTTATTTTCTTCGTTTTGCTTTAGTTTTTCAAGTTTGAGGGCAGCAAGTTCTATCTTGAAAGTACTGTTATCCATTTGCATTAAATTCATTTTTGAGTGAAAGGTCTTCTCCAAAGTTTTTATTTTATCTTCAAGAGCTTTGTAACGCTGCTCTTCATTGCCACTTGTTGTAGAATAATGTATTTGATCATTGTGTATACTATTGATAACATTGTTGCCCTGGATTATTTCACCTTGTACTTTTTCTACTAATTGAGTGTTTGCTATTTTTAGTAATTAACTTTAAATAAAAATAAGTACTAGTACCTTTTTGTTCTTGTTTAGCATAATATCCTAGTTCTTGTAATTCTTTTACTCTATCCTTTGCGCCAGGACGGTTACTCTCAGCAGCCCTTTGAAAACACTCGACTGCTTTTTGTAGATCTTTAAATGCATTTTCATTTTTGTAAATATCTCCTAATATATATTGACACTCTGCATTTCCTTGATCCGCAGCCTTTGTATACCACTCGACACCAATGCGATCGTTTTTAGCTACACCCCACCCAAAGCGATACATGATACCAATTCTATACATAGCATCTGTATTTCCATTGTTTGCTGCCTTCAAAAACCAATACATGGCTTGTTTATAATCAGAATAAATACCATATCCATTAAAATATAATAAACCCATGCTAAGCTGACCATTAGCATTGCCAGTAGACGCTGCCTTCTTTGACCATTTCATAGCCTGTTTATAACTTTGTGATACACCAGATCCCACTTGATACATGTAACTAACGCGTACCTGTGCATCAGCATGATCTTGGAGTGCCGCTTTACGAAACCATAGGAATGCTTTTCTGAAGTATTCCTTCTTATTGTAAGCATCACCAATTTTATAAAGTGCCGCATTATCATTTTCTCTGGCTTCTTGAACGTCTTGTTCCTTTACTGCAATTCCATCATCTTTTATATTTTATTACATTTCAATTTGATGAGTAATCACGTTCTCTGAAATGTTGAGTGCACATGAATAAACTTACCTTGTAAGGCTTGAAATAGTTCAGAGTCAGTGTATTCATTATTCGCATATTTTTTATTCTCTGTAAAAAGTTTAAACATTTGTATTTCAAAAAAAAAAGGAAGATAAAAGAATGAATAAAAAAAAAAGATTTCAACCTTTTATATTGTGATACTAATTTAAATTTAGATTTTTAATCCATTGTTAAAACGGAAAGTTATACAAGCAAAGCCAAACTGTTCCCATGATCGAATTTATAAAGCCATATCTTTAAATAAAGCAGTTGTATTGGCTAAAAAATGTGCGCTAATGTTGTAAATGTGGCTTTCATATCTCTCAATAAAGTATCGACTTTGTTGCTGTAGTAATTATGATAGAAAAAAGAAAAAAAAAGCCCAATCTATTCTAGAAGTTCCGATGATCATATAAAGCACAATGAAATGAGCGCTTTTTGGTGTCATCGAAATCAAAATAGCCCTCTGTTCAAGGCATTTAGTAAAAGCGTCTTTGAAAAAAAAAGTTGGTGTTATACAGATACTTTTCGGTAGCATCATATCGCCACCTTTTTTATTTATTTTTGCAGCACACGTTATTAGAGTGATACAAAATAAATAAAAGACGCACCAGTATCAGTGCGAGTGTGTTTTGAAATCATTACTATAAGGAAGAAAAAAAATATTGGGTAAGAAAATACAATGTATTCAGTACCATGATTACTAGGAAGCAACAAAAATTGGAATTGCTTTGTACAAATCAAAATAAATGAACTCGAGACCATCAAATCTATGTATGAAAAACAAAAAACAGAAACGCTTTGTATAGAGGTCTGTGTAAAGCTTCATCGTTTCTGTGTACAAATGTTGGTAAAATGACACTTACTGCAAGTCCATCCTCTTTTTAAGTACATTTCAAGTTAATGAGTCATCTTGATCTCTTAAAGTGTTGAATAAACTTGAATAAACTTACTGTTTAAGTTTTGGAATAGCTTCTCGTCTTTTGGTTTGAAAATATTGAACATTACTATTTTAGAATGAAAACGAAAAAAGAAAGTTTAAAACAAAATCGTTTTATTTGGTACATTCAGGGCTGTTCCTGAGCGACATTTATTTTAAATCTCAACCTTACAAATTTTGATAAAAAAAAACCACCATTTGATCATCGCCAAAAAAAAAGGAATTCTTCAATGGCTTTAGGTATCTCGCCAAGTGGCAGAATGGAAATTTGGAATATGAGTCGGTATCGATTTCAAGGACAAGGATGATGAGGAGGAATATATTGGTTAGCATACTATATGTCATATGTGGATAAGTCGAGCAATAAGAAAGACAATCACTGTCTAGTAAATCATATTCAAGATATTTCTATATATTTAGTAATAAAAATATGAATTCGATTTATCTTTGTTGCTGACAGAATAATATGATGATAAAATATGTAATGTTAT
>VCJM01001458.1:3441-17022 GCA_024139495.1 Backusella sp. ASU-2019c | reverse complement strand
TCTCGACAGGCATATAAAAAAAAAAAAAAAAAGCTCGGATTTGAAGTGCCATTAATAAAGCTAATTCTGGGAGCCACTTATATATAGCTTTCAATGTCCAGTTTAAGATAAGAGATGATTAAAAATCAATTATGTGATTGATTAGATTAATAATTCACCTTTGATTTTTGGCCTGTCTAGATATTTACAGGGTACGTACATTCTCTTTATTATACAATTAATCTGATATTATTGCATTTGGTGCATAAATAAACGTAAATGATATATGAAAACTATAAATATAGTGCTTGTAACGAGTATTCTTTGATGCCATCTTACCACATTATTGTTTCTCTGGTAGAGGGGTTAATGAAAGACCGAGCAAACTTTATTCAGTCATCCAATACCAAAGTGTAACATTCTGTTTTTTTAGTCTCCTAAATCTTGATTTGATGTAAACATTCAAATTTTAAAAGATAAATTGATTTGAATTTACGGAAAACGTGACAAGTAACATGTTATTAGAAACCGTATATACCCACTACAATATGAATCTGAAATTGCAGGAAAGCATATCAGAGCACAAAACAAATACTATTTCCATTAGTTTATTGGGGGGAAAATAATTAAATTATTGGTGGGGAAAAAAGTTGTTTGACCTCACACAAAATATGCAATTTAATACAATTGAATCTTTTGTATAATAAACAGTTTCATGAGTTTTCACATTCAAGATTCAAATATTAATTTAACCAGTTCCTTAAAATAAACATGCTGAGTAATGCTACAATGTAAGAACGACATACTTGGGGATATTATACTTTCGAAGAAATGGAACCAGCATACGCTTTAGCTTGCTTATTTTAAGTAAAAAAAAAACTGTGGGACATATTTTGAACGGAAGGCATTTAGAGGTTCATCCTCAAGGTAATCTGCTATACCAAATAAAAATATTAATTGCTAAATATGGCGATAAGCTTAAAGTGATATTATCAGGACAAGAAATCCAGGAAAAGATTGTGATGCTCTGGATCCTGCATTAATAATTAGTTCTGGTATTTAGTATCGTATTGATATATTATTAGTACTATTCTTTCTTTTTTATTTTTTATTTTTTATTTTTTATTTTATTTTTTATTTTTTATTTTTCTTGTCTCATGAACTAATCTATCTTTTATTTTTGAAGACTCCTAGTTCTCATTAAGTATGAGAGACAATCATCCTTTTAATGATAGTGACACTATTTTATTGAAATAGAAGCTGTGCCACGGAGATCGATAATTAACTATTTTATCCTTGGTACTACAGCCACTCAAGTTTCTCATAAATGTTATTTTGTCTATACCAATAATGAGAGAGTAGTAGAGAGTAGAGCTTATAAAAAAATTGAATATAGATATGGCGATTTGTTTCCAGTTAATCTACAACCATCATGATGCTTGCTTTTTTCTTTCTTGTTTTTAAAAAAAACAAAAACAAAAAAACTCCCATCTTTTTTAAGGTTTTTTCCAGGAACAATAAAAATAAACTCTCATGAGAAATAATGGGGTTAATGCGAAAAATCTTGAAATTTCCCAGAAGGCGTATTAGTTCCATCTCCTTGTATAAAATACGTCGCATAATCATTTAATAAATCGGTTGGATGGTGTGGTAAAGTTGGTAATGATAATAATATTCTTTTTGTTTAAATAGGTAAAAATTTGGCATGAAAGTAGAATAGACGGAAAAAAACATTAAAATGTTAAGGTGCTGGTTTTTTTAAAGTGTACTCGTCATTTTTGGCTTTTTGTTCCATTTTGACTTTTTCAACTGAGGGGATTTTCATAAAAATGGCGCATAAAGTATTAATAGCACCCCAGAATACGTTTGAAAACATGATATTTCTTATGTTTTCAAAGTACATGGTATTAAGAGTCTGTTGGATGTTATCAGGAGGAAGATCCTTAATGATTACATAATCATATCCAGCGTTTGTAGCCATAATAGCGTGATAGGTAACAGGGTCATTGTGTCGAAGCGTATTCATATCGGCTTTGGTTTGGGACTGGAGTAATGAAAGGCTAAAGGCCGCACCAACAGTGAATCCACAAAATATAAAGAATCTCCCGAGACTCATGGCCGATGAAACCAAATGAGGCGCCTTCTTTTCTAGTATCAGCTGAGAACAAATGGCAATAGATGGAGAGAAAAACCCAACACCAGCCTGGAATATGGTGAGTATTCCAATCTGAACACCAATGTTTGAATCTACTTTTAATACAGTTACAAGAAAAACGGCAGAGAGTGCGTTTATCATAGCACCAGCAATATTAATGTACTAGTAGGAAATAAATACGGTTTAATTTATATGCGTACTGAAGCGAGATTATATAAATCACCTTTGGATGTCCAACTTCACGTGTTATTTTACTCCCGATGAAGTTGAAAATAATATTCACTATCATTGGACCAATAAGCCGTAAAGATGATTCAATAATTGTTGCATTATATACAGACTGATAAAGAATATATAATACAATATCAGGAAGACCACCATTCCATCCAACGACAAATTGCTGTACATAGCACATTATCATATTTCTGTCTACTATCATTGTTGATGGAAACAAGGGGTGAGATGTAACATATTTTTCGAAAGCTAGAAATACAAGTAGCAGAACAACACATCCCGCTAAAAAACCTATGACAATTGGAGAGGACCAAGAGTACATAAAGGAAGCGCTTGCTAAATTCAGGCCTAGCAAAAATAGAGATATCGCTGTCGAAATGAGAAGGCAACCGATTGGGTCAATACGTTTAACAAGTGTTTTGAGATTTTCCTTTGAAAGAGTTTGTTCGGGAGCTGTTGGGATTCTCACAAGCAAGTAATATCCAATGATGACGGGAATGTAGCAGATTGCTATGATCTTTAGGAGCATATGGAGTTATATCCATTAGTTAAAAACAATTATGGCTATAGGTAGAGGATTTTATTTCTTGTTTGTTACCCAAAATATATATCTCCAGCTCAACTTATCTAGGAATAAACGCTTGATTAAATACAATAATAATCCATCTTATTATTATTATTTCTACCTGCTAGTATACTTCCAAGAACTTTTTAAAAATATAGAATAATCAACAAAAATAAATAAATGCTATAAAGGTAATGAAAAACAATACAGTAACTTATTTACCTGGGCCGATGATAAGGCTCGATGCCATTGCCATGGTAAGATATGGCTGATATTTGATGCGCGCTTCTACATCAAACATATCTATCAGTGCTGCTGAAGTTACCTAAAATGCCATTTAGACTATTTTTGATCTCCTCCCCTTTTTTAAAGTTAAAGTAATACAATTTCTTACCGTTTGTATAAGACCTGAAGTAAATCCTATGAATACAATATATGGGTATTATCAGGCTAACGTTCTTTTAATATTTTTGTTTAAAAGTAATTTAATATACCTTGCATAGCTCTCAGAGCTATCAACATATTACTACTCGTAGCAAAACCAGTAACCACGAGTATTATGAGATTGAAAACCCCTGAAAATAGCAACACTCTACGTCTAGATATAATCAAATGAGTATTATATAGAGAACTAATGGAGTATCTAAAGCTAATACCTTCCCAGACAATCTGATATCCTCACTCCTAACAATTGAAATACGGCTATTTTCTAAAATTAATAACATGACTTAGGATTTATTATACACTTACCTGAAATTAAAGCCATTGATGTCAAGTACTTTATCGTACAATTCACTTAGTATGTCACATTTTAAAAAAGAAAATATAACCTTATTGCCTACCCAACTCATATTTTTTGTATCATTTAGGTCTGTAGTATAAAAATATATGAACAAAAGGGAAGTTTCATTTTAATAATTATAAAAACAAACCATATGCGAGTAATCCAAGTATGGGTCCTATTGCGGTTGCTGACACGACTGATAAAAACATGCCACAGAACATTCTATCATTGTATATGTTATATCAGCATATAAGATATCATTTATACGTTTTCTTCCTTACGATGTTAGCAAAATAGTTCTTTTGGCTTTTGACTTTGTCACTCTTGTTATCTCAGTAGGTTTTTCGATTTGGCGATTACTTGGAATCTTTATCGACTCCAGGTCACTAATACTTTCTTCGTTCTGTAGTGGCTTTTCTGTTACTGCCATTTTTTCTATAACAACTTTTGAAATAGTAAGAGTAGAAGAAGAAAAGAAATAAAAAGAGATATTTCTCCCTTTTAATGTATGAAAATAGAATGCATTTTAGCATTACTTGTTTGTAACAAGCATAAATGATTGACATTTTGTTATGCTTATGAAAAATATTTATGCGGAATTTAGCGTCGAATATCACTTTCAAGAAAGTCACTACTATATCTATCAATTAGACCATTCTACTTTGTTAAATATATACCAATAGAACGCACAAAAAGGATATATCTTTTCTATTCAACAAACCTGTAGTTTCTTTAGATCGAATGTACTTGTTATTATCTACAGCATCGTACATTTCATTTCTATCATTGCATGTATATTGCAACCCACTTCATATATCAAGTTTAAAGTTGAGAAATAGAATAAGAAAATACTCAGGGTCTATATCCCTACATACTCCCATTATTTCTAAACAAAAAACAAACAAATTTCAATATAACCAAAACCACGTTGCATTATCGTGCATAAAGAAAGACACATTTAAAGGTGTTTACTTAGTGTTCCATGCCATTATATTTATCTCAGTACGTTATTTCAAGAGAAGCAAAAACCATCATATGCATGTATTATGGGTAACTGATTTCATTGTTTGCACAAACAATACAAAAAAGGGGTTTGGCGTTGATGATAATATGGCGTTTTTAGGACTATTTTCGGCCCATTCACATGGATTGAGGCCTGTAGTCTTCTTGGAAATAATAAATCACTTGGAAACTTAAAAAAAGTCGTCAACGGACTTTTAAAAAGGGCGTTTTTTTGGATTCCCAACTTTGATTGAATCTCTTCTTCTTCTTCTTTACTTGCTGCGATAATGTCAAGTCAGAGTCAATTAGAAGAGATTGATTTGAGTATCGCCAAGATAGACTCTACAATAAATGCTCTTCAAGCAAAGCGACGTGAACTAGTGGAAAGAAGACAGGGTCTCCAAGATGCTTTGGCCCGACAGACTATTGTTTCAGCACCACTTAATGAGGACAGTTACGAGCAAGAGGACTTTAGCTGGTCTGATGATCTAAAGCGCCTAGCCAAGACACAGTTCAAGATCGGTTCTTTCCGACAATGCCAATTGCCCATTATAAATGCAGCACTGGATCAGAAGCGTGATCTGTTTGTTGTATTACCGACCGGCGGTGGAAAGTCGTTATGCTATCAACTACCAACATTATTGGAAACGGGCTTTACACTAGTCATATCCCCTTTGGTATCGCTTATACGAGATCAAGTGTTCCAGCTGGAAGAAATGAATGTGCCTGCAGTTGCGCTAACAGGTGCGTCAACAAAGGAGGAGGTAGCAAATGTTCAGCTCGGTATGGCCCCACTTGGCGGCCAAGAGCCACCCTTTAAGCTACTCTACGTCACACCCGAGAAGATTGCAAAAAGTAAGCGTTTTATGGCTAGATTGGACAAGGCATACAGCTGTGGAGCATTGACCAGAATTGTTGTTGATGAAGCGCATTGTTGTTCTCAGCAGGGCCACGATTTCAGGTATGGATGGAAGCATGGATTTGCTGATATTTAGATTAATTGGTTGTACTTTCATCATTCTAGACCTGACTATAAGCAATTGAGCATATTGAGGGTAAGCATGGGTATATCCAATAGTAACAACAACACATTTCATAATAATAATAATATCTATTAGACACTATTTCCTAAAACGAAAATCATGGCACTTACGGCCACTTGTCCGTGGAGTGTCATGAAGGATGTGATGCGCATTCTTAATATGAAACAGCCTCAGTTTGCTGATGGAACTCTTGTTTATAGCTCTCCGTTATATCGTAAGCTGCTTTTCTCTTATTGTTTTCACACACTCATTCATCAAATCATAGGACCCAATTTGGTGTATAGCGTCCTGCCAAAACCAGAAAAGGATGATGAATTGATTAAGGAAATCACAAATTGGATTCTAACCAACTATCCCAATGACTCTGGCATCATTTACTGTCTAAGTAAGAAAGATACTGAGGTTGTGTCATCAAAGATATATGCAGAGAGTAAAGGAAGGATCAAATGCGCCGCATATCATGCTGATTTACAAGATGTAAGCTTTTATTCTTATTTTTATTCGTAGCAGTAATTCATTCAATTATATTCGTGGTAAAAAGGAGGATAAGGAATACATTCATCATCGTTGGAGAAGACATGAACTCCATGTGATTGTGGCAACTATTGCTTTTGGTATGGGAATTAATCATTTAACAACGCGGTTTGTCATCCATCATTGCATGTCAAAGTCATTGGAAGGATATTACCAGGAAAGCGGACGAGCAGGACGTGATGGTAAACGCTCGGAATGCATTTTGTATTATCGGGGAAACGATGGTAAGGCTTGTATCTGCCTATTGATCATACAGCCACTAACATCCAGCTTTAGCAATGAGATTATCCTCTTTTGTTGTAAGCGACATAAATGGAAAGGATTCTTGTAGGTATATCACCCATTTTTCTTTCTCAGTACTAAATGCTGTATTGTATTTTATTTTCAAGTGTATGAAATGGTAAATTATGCCCAAACACACCAAGACTGTCGAAAGATCCTATTTGAAAGATACTTTAGCTTGGACACGGATGGCGTAGTGAATAGAATCACGCTGGATGAAACGTGTGGGATTTGTGACAATTGTACCAGAGAAAATTCAGAGCAAAGCGTGGTTGTTGTTGAAGATATCATTGATGTTGCAAGAGCAATGGTGCGCCTTTCCAATACCGTCATTATGCACAAGGAAAAGGCTACAATGTCAAAACTTGTACAGATGCTCCGTGGTCGTCAACTGGGAGTAATGAAGAGTAGAGTGATGAATAGCTCTCAAATAAAGATTCCTGTGGATAGTAAATACACCGATAATGTAACTATTGCTATTGGTGCATATAGAAGCAGCTTTATTTAGTTTAATCATGCTACTTCATAGGACCTTGAAAGAATTATAAATCAGCTTATCAAAGGAGGATACCTCGATTTGGATTTCAAGTATACGCCATACAACACAATCACGTAAGTTTACCTTGTGTCTTAATTATATAATCTCATAGCTATTGAGCAGATATGTTACAATTGGTGAGCTATCTAACATATTGCTCGATGATACATTGGATGAATTTCATATGGAATTCTTACGAGCGGGTACAAGGAAACGTGCAACAGCTGATATGAATTCAAGCAGTGGATCAAGAAAACGTGCCATCACTGATTCACCCATTGAAATTACGTCTGATATGGATCCAAGCAGCGCAGCAAAAAAGCGTGCTGTCACAGAAGTAGCCCCAGAGGTTAAATTTGATATGGACTTTGAAATAGACTTTGATGATGATTTCAACATGGAACCACGTCAACCTGTTTCATCGCTAAATCGTAAAAAGGGAAAGGAGGTCATCACAATTGATTAGGCGTTTACTTCGAACGCATCATTTCATCATGTCTTTTGTATTCCACCCCAAAGAAAAAAAAAGAAAAAGAAAAAAAGGAATAAAAGAATAAAAAGGCTGGCAGATTTTTAATGCTATTTTGCACACATTTGATTGGTTTATTTAAAACGCTTATATTTCTAAGTTGAAAAGAAGATATATATTAAACTCTTGTACAAGCACTAAAATAAGCTTTGAACTTACATCTTCATTTTGAATCCTTGTTGCCGGATCTATCGAGTTTCTTAAACCAGTCAAGATGGTCTGGAACGCACCGGTCAACTGAATCAAAGGCTTGATTATCGTTGAGGAGTTGGTTCTTGTGGACCGAGTACTATTTGAACTACTTGCAGCATCATCAGCATATCGATTCCTTTTAGCTTGATTCAACATGTGCATCGTTTGTGTAGTAGACTCGATATCTTGACCCACATCCTGATAATCTAAACTCGTAAACTGTTGGAGACTACTCTTTGTATTGGGCTTTAGATCTCTTGAGGAGGTGCTTGGTTTTTTAAACTGATGGTCGTCAGTCTCTATATCAACTCCATAAATATCTGTGTAGACAAAATGAGAATCGTCTTGATATGAAGATGTGGACGATTCATAGCTGTGGTTATTCGAAGCAAAAAAACCGTCGGCATGCTCAAGAGCTACCTGTGTACCTGAAGTTACCTTGGAGCTAAGTTTAATCAGCTCTATAGCAGTTGCCCTAGCAAAGGATTGGGTGCCTCGTGAGAGACCATTGATAATTCTTCCATCCTTTCTATATTGCTGTATAGGAAGTCGTACCATGTCTGAAGCACCCTTGCTTAAATTCACCACAGGTCGAATGGGATTAATACCCGATACCATACTTCCAAGTTGCGTTTCTTTAATGTGCATGATCCATTCGTCACTTATTTTATCTAAAAGCCCATCCCACCCTGTTAATCCTGTAAGCTTGATACGATCTAGTTCAAGTTGCGCTCCGTCCAAGCTGACCAAGTTGACAAGCTCGGCAAATCGGCCGTCTTTGATTTTTCCGAAATCCACGTGTTTTGCTTTGTAGTCAATCTTTAAGACAGTCTGATGGATGTCAACCCATTCTATATATATAGCAAAGGTTAGGTTAACCTCAGTTATATCAAACAATTTTAAAGTTTTGAGTTTACTTACGAAAAAAGATGGGTCTTTTCTTCTTCCTTTCATTTTTCTCCTTTTTAACATCGGAAGGGCTGATCGTTACTGTAGATCTAAGGTAATGTGGATCAAAAGTGAAATACTTTATAAGGAAATAAAGTGCATCCTGGTCAATAAAGAGACGGATAGGTAGAATTTCTATTTTTAACCGATGTTCTTGATCTTCTGGATAGTCTAGCAAGGGACGTAAACCAACCAATGCCAAATTGACCATGCATGCGTTGTTCTCTCTAGGCACCTTGCTGGAGCGCATGTAACCCAAGAATTTGTTCCATTTCGATGTCTTTATGTGATCAAGTATTTCTAAATCTTGAATACGCAAATCGAGATACATTGATGTTGGATCGTGATCAGGTAACAATTTCCAGTCAATAGATAAAGAGTTTAAAGCAATTTCCATACTTGGATCTCTGGCTGTATGTTTGGTTTTATATTGCTGTTTGTCCGAATAGCCTGCTATTTCATCGCCAAAACCACTCTGGGTATGCTCGTTGGTCCTTTGCTGCCTCTTACTCGTATGATGGATGGATGCCATATCAGCACGCAAGTAATCCCAGTCGTATCCGTCGTACAGCTTCCACCAAAAGTTCAAGTTGTTGACTCGCACCATGTATAATGCTTTGACATGAGTAGATTCATTTTTCTCAACATTTTTCGTATCAGCTTGATAGAAATCATCTACTATTTTAAATTGATCAATATCCTCCAAAAGGACATGAATGATGCCATCCTGAGTTCGTATTTTATGTTTTCGAAAAGGTTTTTCAGGTGGGATGTTGCTATGATGGCTCGGATCATTGTCTTTTTTAAAATATTCTTCAACATAGTTGAACCGTGAAATATCTTTTTGGGCAAGTATAATGGGTGATTTAGCCTTGTTGAATGAGTTTTCATCTACACTGGCAAACATATCGGGGTTAGTTTGAACAATATAGGCTGGTATTTGACTTTGTTCTTGAAAATCATCCGTCTTTTTCTGGTCCATGGCATACGTAACCAAATTGATCAATGTTTGAAACGAATCTGCACAGGTGCCGAGATGGATATCTATGCTTGATAGCTCGATATCCACCTTGGGATGATCGACATTTATCTTGATATTCATGTACATGTTTTGTAACTTTAGAACGGATAGAAATCCAATGGCTTCCAGGTAGGTTTTTGATCCAATAGATGTTGTTTTCATAAAGCTTTGGCTTGGCTTGTTTAATTCAATCCTATCGTCAACGAGGAAAACATTTACGCTGTCCAAGCTCAATACAATCTCTGTGGAGGTCTGACTAGGCATGATGCAAGTAAAGACTTCTAGTCCGTCCAAAACAATAGCTCCGCGAGAGGGCGAATGATCAGGTATATAATCGATATATGAATCAAGGAGGTGTACATATACTTTGGTTCGTTGTATTACTGGGTCAATAAACACCATCTAGAGCAGAGTTGATAATTTTATTTTAGTATTTTAATAAACCTATAATTATTATGACTGACTCACCTCTTCGGGTGCTTTCTGAAAGTTTATAATATGGTCAATGAAATCTGTTTCGATGCTGTTGTTTGGTTTCCAGCATAACTGATTTAAAGTGATACTACTATCCTTGTGTTGAAAATCTGATTCCAGAAATAATGATAAACGGGAAACAAGAGATACCATGGGAATGTTTCTTTTATCCTAATATGAAATTTATTTAATTATCTATACACACCTCTTTTTTTTTTCCATAACAAACACTTACATTCATTTTATCGGGAATAGATTTATGTATTAGTCTTTTATTGTCAGAAGAGATATTATTCAAACTCAAATCATCAATATCTAAAATTGTTATGTTTTCGTTCTATATTTCAAATATTTATGAGTATATATATATATTATCAAGTAAAACTAAAACACATTTACCTGACCCATATGCTTCAACACAGAAAAGAATTGGAATTCAGTAAATTCAATGCAGTAACTGTTTGTGTAGTGGAGGTGCCAAACGGAATGGCTTAATATAGCCGAAAGTGAAAACAAATTGTTTGAATAGAACGATTTTTCACTTGAAGAGGAATTTTGACTAGAATACCGATTGCTCGAGGTTGACTCGTAGCTTTGATCAAAGGTAGGTTGTAGAAAATGAGGTTGCCATAATAGTATGTCATTTTGAAGGATTTGGATTTTGTCCCATTGCTTTTTAGATAGGCTAACTTGACTTGTAGGGAAATGACAGTTTACTTGAAACAACTACGATCTTTGATGTCAATGATGGTTTTTTTTTTTATAAAGTAGTATCAATAATGACTTACTGAATTTTGTAATGCGTATTTTTTGAAACCCATAATGGATTCTGTTTGTGTCTCAATTGGAATGTTCATATGCTCTTCACATCGACTCTGCTCCCTGTTATTTATGGAATCAAATATATATTTAATTGTGCTTGAACTTGTATCAGTGTTGGTTATATTTGCAGAGTTCTGAATAATGATATCAATATTGGGTTGCTGAATATCATCAGTCGAAATGATTGGTGTGGATTTTGCGGTGAACCAACACCTCGTTACATCTTCTACTACTGTGATTAGTATATCAAAACTGTTTATTTTTTTTATTATTCCCATTTATAATACCTTCATTTAATTTTAAAAACACATTGACATAATCCAACGTAACCGAAATAGTTGTGGGTCTTGACTTTACTGTTGCCGATGAGAACACGTCACTTGCAAGTGATGTGTCTGTTGAAGACTGATTGTCCCATAATCCATCCAATGACGCAATATCAAGGCTGAGTTGATCCGAATGATGCCGATCATTAAACTCATTTCGTGTACACACTTGGCTCATATCTGGTACCGAGAGCACAACTCTGATGAATCCCATCTTTAGTCTGATTCTTTTGTTGTCATCCATTTTTCTTGTTTGGCGATCCAAATCTTCATAGACTGCCTGCTCTGATAGTTGTTCAGTCCTATAATTCAAATATCAGATATTGTTTGGATGGCAAAACGAAAAATATTACCCTTTTTTCTCTGGTTTATTTAAATTTTTAAATCCGTATACGTAATTCTCCAGTCTATCAATTATCTGTGGATCAATCATTAGTTTGAAAGCTTGTATGTCAATGGTTATATCCTCGTCATATGACAAATCTAGAAGAATAAAAAGAGTAAATAGCTGACATCTTGCATAAATCACAGAAGAAAAATTGTTTCTTTTTAAAAATATTCTTTTACCATCTGTATATTGTCCACGTGGCTTTAACTGTCGCTTTTCGATCCGTATTCGGATGACCTGAGTTTCTCCCGGAGATGCGTTTTGCTTATCAGTATAAATAGGAAATGCATCGTTTTTACTGTAGGCATATTTAATGTTGTCATTAAATTCGATAATAGGTGAGTATGCGTTGTAGTTTGTTTGAAATAACTTTTGATTGAATGTCCCATAGCAATCAAAGTTGGATGCTTCAGGCGGTTTGACAATCCATTCCTCAAGTTCCATATTTGATATACTAATATCAAGCGTTGAATAAAGTGAATTTGTATTTATTTTTGTCGTTTGTTGTAATCGAGTATTAAAGTTATTGATAGATAAGCGGATATGATTAACTGCTTCGAATGACGAAGTGTCCTTTTCAATGGAAATGTCATGCGCCAAAACGAAACACTCTATCAAAGACACTTGTATTTTGACTTTTCTTTGAGATTGCGACGAGGCATCTAGAAAAGAACTTTCGCTGAAGCTTGATCCTTCTACTGGTTGGGAAGGTTGTGGTGGTACAAAGGCATTTTGTGTTGCAGTCATGCTTTCAAGTAGATCAACTAGAAATATCAGCTGTTTGGGAGTGATAGTGACTCGTGAATGAGTGACAAAGAAATCCAGTTGCTTGATAGGTAGAGAATGATTTAGCTGTTTAATTCTAATCCAATTATCCCTATCAACTGTTGTCAAAATAAGTGAGCGATAAGGCTGATTTTTTCTTTCTTTGGGTGTATTTGTGTCATCCACACTGCTCGAATCAAGTATCATTGAATTCCCTTGCTCTACTTCAAAAAATTGGGTATTCTCGAGCGAATAGTTTAAAAAGCCATTATCATGGCTATCCAGACTAAAGCTTCCATCTTGGTGAGCGTTATAATTCGGTAGTGAAATTAGCCATAATGTAGGAGATTTGATTGTAATAATTTTTATTGTTTCTCTTGCAACAGGAGTGATCAATATTGAGCTATCTTGAAGATGCCGGTTTTCCATCTGACCATTTACAGTAGTATCGAATTCAGGCGTTTCATCAAAGTAGGATATTTGAGGTATACATAACTCTAATGCATATTTTGTATTGTTTTGTTCGTATTCACATGACGACAATGGAACAGCTGATCCATCATGGATGATACGAATATTGGTATCAACGATATCTATCTTGAATCTGGAAAGTATTTTATCAATCATGCGCGTAAGCACCTCCAATCCTTCCATCGGCTCAGACTGCAGGTCATCGATAGATTGCTTTAGCTCATCGTCATTTACTTCAGTCTTGAGAAAGTCGTCTGCAAAATGCAAAGAAGGTGACAGGATGGAAGAATCTTCCATATGTGAATCTAAGTAATAATTATTTTATTTTAGAGCGTATACCGCAACTGCTTTATCTTGATAGATACCAGAATAACTCTTCTTTGCTGGGATTAAATCAATGCTTAGACCTTGTATTTTTAAATAGACTTCTCCACACGATAGATTTGACCAAGGAAATGATATCCGGATACTTTCGACTTGACCTCGTTCTAATAGTAATGGCATACCGTTTAAAGCCTCGTTCAGTTTC
>VCJM01001457.1:13212-24266 GCA_024139495.1 Backusella sp. ASU-2019c | reverse complement strand
AAAAAAAAAAAAAGTAGTATTGTTTGCTTTTCTTACCAGCTCCAGCAATGAGTTCATGAAAAAGCTTTGCCTTGTGCTCATCTCCAGCTTTGTTAAATTCATCGTGATTTTTTTGGAGGTTATCAAAAAGACTCCTTAATAATAAGCATTTATAAATGTTTGGAGTATAAGTTATTATGTTAAGAGTAAAGATATTATAATGATACATTGATTGACGGTATGAAACCAAAGCAAAAAGCAACTTACATTATATTTGAAATGTTATATTATGTGCTTAAAATATATTAATGAGGATAACTTGATCTGGCATCTAGAGTATTGATTTTTGTCTACCGCTTGGATTGAGGTTGTACGAGCACTGGTACTGATAAATTTCTGCGCAAGTTCGCCTGTTTAAGCGAAAAATATCCTTTATGTTCTTTTTTTGCGAGATTCGGGACAATATTTTGGTAAACTCTTTCCCCTTACTGGGTGTTCTTCTTAAACCTCTTCTTCCCATTTTTATGGTTGGTGATCAATAGTCTCTTTTTTTTGCACTAAAATTGAAAGATAATGTATCATGCGAACTGTGGTTTGTATTTAAGCAGCGTAACATTAGTTTTCTGCTTCTCAGAATGATATCAACAGATATTACTTTCAATAAAAATGGTTTTTAATGATATCACTACTATCACAACCACTTTCCATTTTTTAATTAAATTGCTCGCTTTTTATTATAATTATTATTATTTTCTATCAACTACGGTGCAAAATTTAAATTATTTATCTGATATTATTCGACTAAAGTTCAGTCAATATATCCTCTCGTTTGACTTTTGCGCAATCAAACCATATAAAATATGAGTTTTATTTAAAAGTATCTCTTGAACTACCCTTGGGCCATAAATTTACAGTGCATTTTTTAGTACGATGTCAGAAAGAAGCCAAATATTCTTTCAAATGAGAAAATAAACACCTTTTATTGGATAAAATTGATAACCTTGATAAAAATCGAAGGCTGCTTTTGTGCTCTCATATGGGTTAAGAAATAGTGCATTTTAGTATTAGAATTTTTAGCCAATAATATAAGATATCCTCTTTTTTATGCTATTCTTAGATTCAAGGAAATTATAAGGCCTGATAGCGAATGTATTAGGACATACGCTATCTCTGTGCACTTGTAGACCATTTTCAATTGACTATCATAATTGGAAGGAAGCACAAGTAAAAACCATATGATATTAATGTAGACTTCACATAGACATCGTATTAGAAAAATAAAATAATACGAAAATAAGACCATATGTATAATAGAGCAGAAGCATAAGGAATAAAAATAGATAGATAAATGAGCTATGAATTAAATATAACATCAATAAATTTATAGAAACTTACGAACTCTGTAGTCCTATGTAATGAGTCGACAATAACGAGTTTGGTAGGCGGCAGGAACGGGGTATTTTACCACCAATAGATTCAACAGGTGCTAGTCATAGAAAGACAATCAGGATTCATATATAGTGCTTTAAAACCGATGGATTACTAAAAAACGCTCCACCGGCTAGCCAAAAACTAGAATCCGTCCTGAAGGCATCGCTGTTATTTTATATCTGTATAATTCTGAAAGAAATATAGTTCGATGTATTCACCAATTACTTGAAAAACATATTTTTGCCATATGGCTATTTGATTTGCCGAATACAATTAGAAGACGCGCTCCTCTCGTGATACTTTGTAGCTTTTTCATCATTTTGTTTTGTAAAAGGTTGTCTCTCGATTATTCCTTTTTAAAACAACTACCCCAGCCACTCTTAGTTTTTTTTTATGTTACTTAATGAGATCATAAATCCGTAGCTAATTTTTGGTAATGATAAAGACTAATACTTTTTACTTACGTCACTCATCGCACAGATATAAGGGACTTTCTCTTACTCTCTTCTTTTTTTTTCAGTTGTGTGCTATAAGTATTATCCTTTTTGACATTCACATTATATATACAAAGCGGGAAGAAAGTAGCAATAAGTTGCCGTATGAGTAAAGCTATTCCCAAAAACCTACACAGCGGCTACAGAGAGTTACGAAGCATGGTGGCCAGTTTAGTGACACTATGGGATTACGATCGAAAAAGGTACCAAAAATTACTTTATTGGGGATTTTTGTACTTTCTCTCTGTTCTAAATCATCGGAGGCGTAGAGTGGTGGTGCATAAACTCGGGAACAACGTAAATCGTAATTCATCAAGAACTACCCCTTCTCTCTTTTTTTTTGCGCGTAAAGTCATATATTAATTCATCATGTTATTGTCAGTAGTAATGACACGTATCGAATTGGAAAATCAAGTATACAGCGAAGTGTTTCTAGTAGTAAATTTAGTAATCATGTAGTCTTTTAATTTGTGTTTCGGCTTAAAAAACAAAAATGAATGAAACAAATTCAAATCAGAAGTAAACACATACACATACACACACACACAAAAAAGGTTTGAAAGATATTTTCCTGGGTACGATCAATTCATTTTTTTACGTTTGTTCCTTTCTGATAAAGACGATATTTAATAAATATTAAAAACTAAAACCAACGTATGTAGTATGCCCTAGCAAATTCTACAAGAAGGAGAAAAAGTAGCAATTGATATTTTAACTAACTCAATGCGTGTTTATGTCACATGCACGGTTGTTTATTATTATGCAAATTATAAGATAAAGATACACAAAAATAAGGTAAGAAATAAACAAACAATCCACGAAGTCAATATGAGAAAAGTAAATAAACAAGGAAGTAGTATCGTATATCTCCATCCATTCGAAAAGTCTATTACGATACTTTTATTATCGAAGTTCTATTAATATCAAAGGTTAAAAAAAAACTCAAACTGGAGTTTAATATTCAAGTTGGTTTAAACTCCAAAAAGTTAACTCTATTAAAGTGCTAAATCTTATTTTAGCTGAGTTCCTTAAATTAATAACCTTGAATCCAGGCACTTTAAATAAAGTGTTTTATCGTAAAAAAAATCGACTTACAGAATTGTTCAATGGTGATATATCTCTTCAAACCGTAGGGAAACGGATCTGTTTTATCATTGGGAAAACAAAGTTAAGGGCGTTTTTGCTAAGAAAAGGAAACGCCCTAAAATGAATCAAAACAATGTTTTAAAACACTATTTATGGCAGAGGTTCCAGTGAACGAATGTAATTTCTTGTGAGAAATACCAGTTCATATTGTACGTAAGATTGGTCAAGTCTTAAAATAGGTACGAAAAGCGGTTAAATGGGGTAGAACACGTCTCCATTTAGTTGGTTCAGTATAATCCAGATGGAGTCCTTTCACCTTGTTTCTATCTTTTGAAACATATATTAACTTGGAATAGTTCACACTTCCTCATATATTGAAGGATACTCAATATTGTTCATACATAAAAAAAGAATAAAGGCGATAATATATATATTTTTTACATTGTTTTATTAAATCAAAAGTTAAATTGATTTACAAAAATTTGAGAGATTTTTCAAATAAAAGCTTGGGTATAGGTTCCTTTGTTTAATAACCGTGTTCCTGGTAGAGAGCCTCAGCTTCCTGTTCAGCGTGTCTCTTAGCCTTTTGCTTGTCAATGAAGTCAAGACCCTTAGTCTCAACCAACTTGTCAATACCAGCACCGAGGAAACCACTGAAGATCTCCATAGCCTTGGCGTGACTGTTGGGCTTACTATAAGATGATAGGGTTGGTTTAATAAACTATTAATTTTCCAAAACCTTTTATTACTTACCCGTTCTTTTCACAGTGGTCGTTGTAGGCCTTCATGGCTTCATAAGAGGCAGCACCAGCAATGAGTTCGTGGGAGAGCTTACCCTTGTGCTCTTCAGAAGTGTTGTCAACCTCGTTTTTGCGGTCAGCGAAGTGTTCGAAAAGGCCCCTAAATAACAAGAGCGCGTAAGCAACAGAACTTGAAATAACCCGCACCAATATATGCCTGTGTCTGCACAGTTTCATTGCCAAATAATACAGCAATATTATACCAGTACAGACACCAAGGCAGCAGAAGTACTTAACGAAGAATAATAATACTTACATTGTTAATATAAATTTTATTTGTATAAAAGTATAAAGAAAAATAAAAAGAGATAGGAGATACGGTGGGTTTATATAGTTTTTACCTCTGTATATGAAGTCACACCAATTTCATCATGCGAATGATCTGTTTTGAAAACATCATACGAATGCAAACAACCACGTCGCGTACTGGTCAACCAGGCTTGGCGTTCACGCTTGGAAAAAAGGTTATTAAATCATTTGTGTACTCAGAAATGGTGACTATTGGCTAATGCCTGAACTAAATAAGACTCAATTACATCAATTTGCTATTTTTGTCTACACTACCGAGATTGTGTGGCTGAAATGTTCTTTTTTTAGTTTATTTGCGCATAATTGCCAAGTTTAGACAAAAAAAAGAGAGAACACCGATTTTCATATAAATTTAATTAGCTGGATTTATTCCATTTATACCTTTCTAGGTTCAAAAATGACTTACACGTATTAATGAAAGCGCTTAGCCTTTTTATGATAATTATTATTAGTTTAATGCAAGTGAAAGTCGAGACATATTTTTGGGACAAAATCATCATTTCATATCAATGCTTATTGTATCTCCTTTTTTCGTCTCTTCATTTTTAAACGGTATCGAACTTAATGAAGCAGTAACGTAAAAGCTTGTTTAAATTAACCTTTAGACGGACACCCCAACTATTGGAAAACATCAGAGATAGATAAAATAAAAAACTATTTTATTTTTTGATATTCTTTGCTGGCATCTTCCTGAACGCTAAATCATCTAATTAATAATAAATTATTATAACAAAGCAATAATAACGGTATAACATATTTCTTTTAAACAATAATATATTTCGGAAAGTCGGCTATTTGGTTAGTCAGAAGTACCAGAACTCTGTGTCTTTGTTCAAATTATCACACAAGTCCGTGTTCCACTGTTTTCCTTTTCTAATTTTCATTAGCTAACATGTTTGAAAGAAAAATAATATGTCCTTGCTATGTAACTGTAAGGTTCCTAAATAGATACAGCAATATAAAACCTGCTTGAGTTTGAACTGAGAAATAAGCAAATTACATACAGTTAATTAAGAGGAGTAGCCTCTATCTTGTGTGTGTGAAAGTATATTCGGCGTTTAAATAATCTTTAACTTGGTTATTAAGAATCGTGGAAGAAAATGTATTTGTCTATTTTCAACACAGCATCCAAGAGGAAACTCTACATGTTGGGAAATGAGGTACCAAAATTTTCGTGACAGGGAGTGAGATTCAAATTAAAAGTATTCTTGGAGTGACTTAAATTTTAATTTTTGTCAATTCACTTCTTCACTTCCGAATCAATGACCGAAGATTGCTTTTACGCACTTCAGCATAAAACGAATGAAGCCACAACTGTAGATAGGTAAGCTTCTGACGAGTCTAGATTTGACCATAATACTAGAACGTATTAAATTGGATCCATAACAAAGGGTAACGTCTATTCCAAGCAATGACCATTTCTCAAATATTACACTTGCTAGAGCTGACAACGCGAAAATAAAGCATACACTAAGTAAAGCTTTCATGGTTTTTTAGTAAACGAATTACTATTTTCGTAAGAATATCAACTCTTTGCATGTGATGAATAAGTGTGAAAATATGAAGACACATTCAAAAGCATTGCTTTACTAAAAATATTCTATGAGTGTTGGATAAGAACTACTTACCTATTCAGGGGTTTTCCTCAACATTATGAGTAAAGTATTAAAACACAAGCATTCGGTCTAAATGGTAGAATCGTACAAATCCCTAGAACAAATGACCGAAACAACAACGATTCTGTATATAAAATGTAAGATACTAAATGACAATAATTGTTTAAACAACATTTGCTACTTTAAAAATTCTTGTACTGAATGACACTTTACCCCATAAAATGGACCAGTAGAACATGGTAAGACATTAAGCTAAGCTGTTAATGAGTGGTATAGTATGTACTGTGTTATTTACATATTCGAAACATTTCACCGAGCAAGGTCTACTGGTGTGATCAACAGCTATCGGTGAGCTTATTAATTTTTTGTCAAAGTACGTACTGAACGAGTACATGAAGAAAAATACGCATCATTATAATCTCCTCTATTGATAAGAGTACGATAATTCAGTTCATGCATATTGGTATTAGTAGTCCACGAAGAAGCGACTACCTTAGTACCAAAGTTGCTGAAAACAAAATTGCTCCTATTTTATTTGGCTATGAGTGGTCGATCTATCCAAAATTGTATCAAAATTGTTCGAGAGCAGAGTTAGAAAAATCTTAAGAATTTTCTAGTAGTATGAGAAAGCTGCAAGAGGGGCATTTAATAGAAAGCGTGTTTTTTTAGGAGAAAAACATGAACAGATAAAGCAAATTTGTTATCAAGTGACAATATAGAATGGATAACAAGGGGATGAATATTTTTTTCAATAATGAGCTAGAAAGAGAATATTAGAGCTAAAGAAATAAAAACTGTTTGTTGATGCCCTAAAGGACAACCCTCAATTACAAAAAAATATCAATACACCCCCACGAAAGGTGCACTGGGAGTTTTATTTTAATTGAGCAGGCAATAAGTGCTAGATGAACCTAATAGAAGGCAGAAAAAACGCTTTAAAAATCCAACTCCATTAATATGAATATGAATATGAATATAAATAATAATAAAAAAACATATATCATAGTGCCATCATTCAATATAAAAGACCTTTTTACAAATTTTCAAATAGGGTATACATTATGTCTCTACATAGTACGACTCTGAATTACAAAAATACCCTTTTCAAACTCATAAATAATGAAGAGAGAAGAGTAGTATACTCTTACTCTGGGCTATATTTTCACTTTATTATTGTAAGATTTTAGGCTTTCCCCCTTTTTTTCATTTTTCATCGTTGCTCAGCACTGTGCCTTTATTAATAAAAAGCTAAAATCAAATTTCAAGCCAACTTTCGCTATTAAAAAGGGTGTCAGTTTACTTGTACCTCCAAAAACACTATTTTGGAGTACTTGGTTATCTATTTTCTTCTTTGTTCTTTGAAGTAAATTGGTTTGATTACAAAATAAAATTAAGCTGAAAGGTCAATTAAAAAATGTAGATATATAGCCCCTTCTTACCTAGAGCTTTTCTATTACAGTCGGTACGGTAGAATATTTTAGTAACCGTCATTTGAAATTTTCGTAACCGCAATATTCCACCGTACCGACTGTATACTGGACCTTTACTTGACGATGAACACTAGTTCGCAAACAGTAAAGCTCGATTTTCAAATTTGGAATTACCCACAAGTACTGTGTTCAAGCATGCAAGTGACAAGCTTTAATCACGTCGGAATAATAAAAGTTTAATTTCATCTTTTAATTAAGTACTACCAGAAGAAACTGGGTCTGTGTACCAAACGATGTAACTGTTCTTGGTTGTGGAAACGTTAATATGAAAACGTTAATGTGAAAACCTAAAGACATTGTTTTGAAAATTTTAACTTTTTTATTTATTTATTCATATTTAGAACCTTCTGATTGTATGGATAACAACAAGAGTAAAAAGAAAATAATAATAAAATCATAAAAGGTTGAATTTAATTAAAGTTATAACTAAAGCTATGATCAACTTTAAGGAGATATAAAATGTATGAAAAAAAATTAGCGAATTAACAATAGGAAGGGTAAAGAATTATATTAGCAATGACATCAAGCCATTGTGAACAATATTGTACGAAATATGAATTATAAATTAGGAATCGGATCCATTTAAGCCTCAGCCTTTTCAGAGACTCTTTCGTTGATGGAACCATCCTTCTGACCAGCATCGTCGAGGTTCTCAATGTGGCCACCGACCAAGGTACCAACAACATGGCCTTCTGTAAGATTGTCGACAGTTTCAACAGTGACATCGGGAACGGTCCAGGCGACAATTAAAGAGAGGAGAAGACCAACACCGTTAATGGCAAAGACAACAGCAAGCTGGGTCATGTAAGAGACCTTGTTGGCTTCAAGTTGGTTACAGATAGCAACAAAGGCGTTTTGAATAGTCTTGTAGAAACCACCATATCTAGCAGCACGTTCAGTATCATTGGTCATGGTACCCATCAACCAGTAGGCATAACCTTGGTAGATAGAATCCAAGAAACCGAAAAGAGCATACAAGATTACGATACCAGGATAGCTAGGGTCATAGACGTCAACACCAACATGTCCCTCAACGGTAACTTCTTCACGAGTGAATCTCTTTTGGATGCTAATACAACCACCCCAGAGAGAGATAGCTACAGCAAGAGTGAAAAGATTGGCAAGAATGGCACGAGTTCTACGAGAACCAATCTTCTCCAAATCGAGGAGAAAACCGAAAATACCAGCACCAATGATCTGGAAAAGCCAGTAAAGCAAGTTGTTCAAGGAACGAGCACGAAGAGTCAAGAATCCAGGGCCATTGTAAACGTTGAATTGGTAAGTATAGAACCAGTTAGATCCAGCGAAAAGAGGGATCAAAATAAGCATACGCCAATCCTTGAAGAGCTTCAAGACTTCCCAAGCCTCACGCTTCCAGTTCGAGTACTTGTGAAGAGATACTTGAGAACCATCAGAACGGATGACCTTGGTAGGAGGAAGAAGAGCGAGGGTCAAGAAAGAACCAACAGCCATGATGACCATGAAAGCAATATAGGTGGAGGTCTTGACGGCAGATTTCTCATCCTTCCAATCATTACCAAGAGGAATGGCAGCACCAATAGTAGCACCACTATGTACCAATATAGTTAATTTTCCTTTTCCTTTTCTTTTTGTGACCGTGGAATACTTACAGATTGAAAATCATCCAGAAAATAGCGAAACTTTTACCCTTCTCTTTCTCAGCAGGATAAGACATCATAATACCAGCTTGTGCGGTCCACAAGAAACCAGCACCAATACCAAGAATGGCACCAGCAGCGATGGTGAAACCGTAACTGCTTGAGAGGAAAGAACCAACATAAAGAACATAAGTAAGAGCGGCGGGAATAAGAACACGATGACCAAAGATATTGTAGCTGTTTTAAATATATATTTATATCGAAAGAACGTTAGAATTTTACTGCTTTGATCTACTTTCTTTAAATAATTCTTACACAGGGGCACCAATCAAAGAACAGACTGTGAATGTAACAGCTAAAGCAGTACCAGCATTGGTGGCAGCTTCAGTAGAAGACTGACCTTGACCACCGATACCACTAAGAGCGTTATACATACCAGGACAACAGAAACAGATCATACCCACGATGAAGATCTGAACCTTGGGGTCATTATAGCGAATGAATCCCATTATTGAATAATTAATAGCTTTCGATAAGACGGAAGTTAGGAAGTAAAGTAGTAAAGTAGTAAGTACTAAAAAAAGAGGAGAGTGAGAGGAGTTGGGGTTAGAAAAATCGAAATATGGAAAAAAAAAGGGGTTTATATATAAGATTTTTTTAAAAAAAAGGGTTTCTGGCCTGAAAAAAAATAAGAGAGGGAATAGGGAAGCCATAGTAACACCGTCAGAAGATCAGGTTATCCAGGGTCCTAATAGTTAGCCAGACTGTGAGGCCAAAAGGATTGGTACATAATGTTCCTCAGTGTGGAACCTTGGTGTTTGTATAAGGAAGTATAACTAACGTACAGGCCTTTTTTGATTTATTACTTTTTCCCAAAGGTGTTCTCTCATTTGTTTTGAACACAACAAAATGATTACGTGATGAATTCGGTGAGAAAAAGGTAACGGTTGGATGGCCCTTTTTTGAAACACAATCCTATCAACACTCGATAATCTTAAAATAGCTTTTTGTGATCATGGTCACTATCTTTTGAAGATTACAACCTTTTTTTCTTCTTTTGTTGACAATTATAATTACAAAACCTCATGTTGTTTGGACCCTTGTCTTACAATAAAAGATGAAGTGGAGTTCTTAAATGGAGCTTTTTTTTAGCATAACTGAATTATAGCTTAAAACCAAGCATAAATAAGTTTTTTTTTTTCTTTTCCGATAGGATTTGAATGTTATTGGTGTGAGTTCAGCTCACTTGCCTTCCATTTTCGCCAGTTTACAGAACCACGCGACAAGTCCACAAAAAGGTATCATGCGACCAATCCCACCATCGTGTGTGCTGCCTTTATAGAAGTACCAAACCCTGAACCCTGAATCATGAATCCTTGAACCTCAATAGTTTGAACCAAATTAGCTGACCTAATGGTTCTTTTAATTCTAAAAAAAAAATAACTACAACAATAACTCAAAATACTCATGCATATTTTTTCTTAAAAAAAAAAAAGATGGTCTCAGATGGTATCAACCGAATCGGCAGTGTTCTGTTTATATTTTATTTTTAGCATTTTTGATCATATAAGAAAAGAAAAAAAGTGTTTTATTACTTTAATTCTCGATCTCAGTAAACTCCATTAAAAAAAACACTTATTCTCAAGAGAATCGATATTATTTTCACTCAAAGTCACTTGTAATATTCACATAATAATATTATATATGAAGAGAAAAAACCAAAAGAAACCAAATATCATGATCATTTTTTTTTTTGCTTTCATTTCCCTTTCAACAATCCATGTGACAGATAAAGCTGTATTTTAAGATTCGGTAAAATCAGAGTGTGTGTTTTGTTTTCAATCCGTTTTATTCATTTTTACTTTCCAGCTCCTCCTTTTTTGAAGTGTTGGAAGGGTAGATGATTGAATAAACTATGTATTAATGTATAGTACTTTGTTTATTCTTAGGGAAGGAAACAAAGTTGAAATGTCTGACTTGAGGTCTTGTGAGGGCGTATGTCACATTGACATCCATAATAGAGGTATTCATGTTTTACAAGAACGTTACATTAGCAGAGCACAAGCACGATATCGTTGTATACTTTATGTAACTATTTGTGCTCCAAATCTTACTTATTTTTTTTTTGATATCTCCCTGTCATACTTAAACAGAGTGAAGTATTAATTCACCATAGACAAGGTAAAGAAAGATACTAAATATATACATAGAGTTGGTTCGTTTTTTACTC
>VCJM01001457.1:0-11029 GCA_024139495.1 Backusella sp. ASU-2019c | reverse complement strand
ATAATTTTTTTTTTTTTTTTTTTCTTCTGAATAGATATTAATAGTAACAAAATAAGTTTATATAATATATACTTCTTTAGCAAACAATACATATGATAAAGATAAGCAATGATAATTTTAAGAAATATGAAACTTGAATTCTGCTGGATTTAGATTCAATATGCATCTGTGTGGTCTGAGGGCGGGCAATCTTTCTCTTGGTATCTGGTACCATTACTAAAGCATTATTTGTGATGAGCGGTGGTATATTGTTAGGGTTTTTAATAGTGGAGTATCCTATTTCTTCAAGGATTCTAAGCAACACGGGGCCGATTGGACCTTTACCACCGCCACGTTTGACCGCATCGTCAAGAGTCATACCTCGGTCTTGCATGTACCGCATCAAAAAATCTGGTGTATGAGTGTACCCTTCATAAGCTACATGAGATATAGATGAACCAGGTTGGAATGGTTTTAGCCCCGTTTCTAGTACTATAATGTCGTCCTCCTCCTCTGATGGAAGTATCACACCTAATGAATAAGGCTCTGTAGAAATATTATTCATTTCGAGTGCGGGATAAAACTCAGGGGAGTTCAATAATTCAGTTACATTATTGACTTGAATGTGATTTAATTGTTTTGTAATGGTAGAGAGAGAACGCGTTTCTGCAATCGCATTATTTTCGTCATAAATCAAGATATGAATCAATCTATCCATAGCACTTTCCACAAACTGGTTTGTATGAAGTGCATTTGAAATGGGGTTTACCAACATAATAAATTGGTTTGCTAGCAAGGGACTCGGGTCGGGTGTAACAGCACCAGTTGACAGATATTGGTTCCAACCTGAGAAAAAACCAAGACCATGCATAAACTCATGCTATTTCAAACTTTTAAATAAACCGAAATTTTCAATGTTTTGATTACAATTACCAGAATAACGAAAGCAAAATCTGCTTGATTTGACTTGATGGCTACATCATCTTCCTAAGCAAACAGTAATAGGTACTTAATACAAAATACCCTTCCTAAAAGACAAAACATAAAAAAAATCAATTACCTCAAACCAAAAAGGAGCATCAGCATTGAATACACTAATGATATCAAAAGGAAAATAACTCGGATGTTCAGATAAATCAAACTGCTTTACTAATGCTTGTGGATGCAATCTAGACAATCCATCTGTGTTGATTAAAGGAATAGAACGTGTCGGTGATGAGCCTCCCAATGTCATCATACCGTTGTTACAATCAGCTCCCATTTGACAAAACGACATGAGTGTGGCATTGACTCGTACAGGCTCTTTAAATAGGACAATATCGGAGATCATCTTGGCTGCTTTTTCAAAACTTCTTTTTGCCTTTTCGCAAACTGAATTTGGTGCATGGTAACATTGAAAGGTGATATCAAAGGCAGATGATACATTTGTGATGGTACGTTTTTCCAATTGTATTTGCTGAGGACATGGCGTCCATTTTCGAATCCATGTTGATGAGAAATCCACTGTATCGAGACATTGCATCTGCGTGGACGCATCGGATGCAGCAGATAAACCTCCGAAAATAAAAAAGAGGAAAAGAAATACAATCATCTCCAGAAATTAAAATGGAATCAACAATTTAAAGGGAAAAAAGAAAAGCAAAAGAGAAGAGAAGAGAATGTTATTTATTTAATTTTCCTTGAAAGATCTTCATTCCATTCAAACCACTCAACGACAATAACAAAAAAAAAAAGAACGTTTTGTCCTTTTATAAATTGTAAAATAAGCTATGAGCTAATGTTCCTGGTGGTGGCATGGAAACAGGATCACTCTTCGAACTTATTGCACTGTTTGTACCACTGCTATTAGGACTCTTTTTTTGTTCCTCCTCCTCACCCTCTAAACTAGGGGATCTCTTTCTCAACCGAGGTACATTTCCGCTGCTACTAATCCTTCTCATCCCACGCTGCTGCAATCTTCTCGCATACTCGGTAGCCGTGGCGTTGAATTCCAACTGTTCACTGCCTTCGTATCCAAGTTCGCTCATTTTAAAAACAAGCGAATCATCATCATCCATTATTGATTGACCAGTACTATACCTATGATGAAGAGCAAGCGGAGGTAACGGTGCTGGTTGACGATTCTGAAGTACTGTTGGTATAAACTCCTTCTGGTCTATGGAAACTTGGAGATCTTTAGAATGTGTAGTTTCTTTATTGTAGTCAAAAAAAGGCGACAAAGGAGGAGGCTGTGGAGGTGTTGGTATAAGATCCTTTGGAGCCTCATTCTTTGAGAGGGAAGTGATAGACTCAATAGTATGGAGTGGAGAGGGAATAGCCGGTTGATTCAAGCCCTTATTGGAAGAAGAAGAGGAACCATAAGAATGTTGGCTCATGTTTGAACAATAATCTGAGGTTGTGTTCTGCTGATTCAATAGCATTGTGTCCGATAGTGTATTATGCGTTTCCTGTAAGGTCCTAAAATGGGATAAAGCCTTCTGGGTTGCCATGACGACAAAAATGCAAAATAAGCTTTTTATGCATTATGAAACACACTTTTGATCATTTCTTATTATCCTATACTTGCCTTTGATTTATAAATTGAGTCATTAGCAAAAAGACTACTGTGACTTTCCGCAATGATAGAGGACTGATAGTCACTATTTTGGAATAACTTTAATTCCTGTTTTGAACCAATAAAGCGCATAAAATCCTCAAGATCTTCATCTTCTTCCGACTCCTATAAAATAAAATAATGGGTGACAAGTCAATATTAAAGCAACATTTCATTCAAACTGATGACTGACCAAATAAATGGAGCTATGATCACTTGTGCGTGACAATCTTCTCATCATACTGATCCCACTCGTGTCACCTGTGCTAATCCTATTAGGACTGCTACTTTTGTATTTCTCAAAGCTGGATGAAAATTCCCTCTTTCGTCCAAATGATCCACCTTCCAATCTTGATCTATCAGGTGTTTGTGAACGAGAAGTAACTATATGTTTAATAAACGAAGCGATAGAGAGGAAATATAAGTTTAAACAGATACAACTCGTATATAAAAGAAAACAAAGCAAAAAAAATTAAAAATTAAAAATATAAGTTACACATTAATTCAGCTTGTGGAGAGGATGATAAGGATGGTGACTTGAATGGAGACACAAACGCTGTTGATAAGCGTCTCTCGGTAGAATTTGAAGTTCTAACCCATTGCACACTTCCTCGGTGAGGTCTATCGATGGTTGTAAGTGGTGTTGTTTCATGCGTTGTCATGATAGCAGGTAAAGAAACTGGTCTAGTCGACTGTGTGCCTGATTTTTTTAGATGATATACCACCTTTTACAACAGAGTAAATATAAAAGCTTTACCTCTTTTCTTTGGTCCTGGTTATGCGCCGATGGTTTAAAGAAATCTTCCTCAATATCAATACCACTTAAAGGGGATTCATCCTTAATATCAAACTGACAGTTTTCTCGGTACAGCAATTTGAGTTTAAATGTACTGGATACTAATGTCAATATCAACAGCCATATTTTACAACACATCGCAATAGTATTGTAAACACTTACCCCAAAGGTGTCACTACATCTGTTAATTCATAAGACTGTATTTTATCTGATTCCGAAATAGCTTCACCTATTTTACTAACCAGTTAAATATTTATAAACTCATCCTATTTGCCCTTTTTATTCTTTATTACCTATTGATATTTCATCAGGATTATGTGATAGTTTTGTAGAAAGCCTGTAGCCTAATGCAGATTCCGATCTTGCTTTAGAGCATAGGTTGTAAGTGGGTAACAATCTGACCAATGAGTGTAAAGATCGAAAGAATACAATTGAACGCTTATACAGATTCGGTAAGTCAACTGGGAAATCAGGCAGAGGATGACTATAAATGTTTCTTACTTTTTAGCCTTACAAATTTATAATATAATAATAATAGTAATAGTGATAAGGTTTACTTTAGTGTAAGTGTCCATGTCTCCATTACCACCTTCTTATCTGTTGAAAATATCTCCAGTATAAGTGGTGGCGGTGGCGCTTCTCCTTCCTGCTGATTTTTAATAAATGACTTCCAGTATCTCGTTTCCTCTCTTATTTGCTCACTATCTTGGGTGGAAATATTAAACTAATATAAACATTTGTATGCTAAGTCATCGATCAGTTGTAATGGAAAATCGACTGCTTATTACTTTACCCACTTGTTTAGCTTGCTTTTCCCTTTGGCGCAATCCGTTGGCACTCTTGACTGAATGATTATTTGAACAGTTTTTGTATAAAAGTTCTGTGTAGTGTATAAACAACACGGAAAGAGGATGTTAGGAAAAGGTGAAATACACATGAAAAACAAAAAAGAGTTACTTGAATAATTTGCTCCAGCTTTGTGTTCCGTGTGCTTGAAGATAACGAGCCAGTGGAAGGAAGAACAGGTGACTTTGAAGATCTATAGTTAGTTCGAGCTGTATTTATAAAAGGTGGACGGGATGACATTAGAACAGAAGCTGATGGCGAGAGTGAAGAAGAAGAAGAGTTGAGTGAGCTCTTTGATAAGCTACTTGAAGCAAGAGGAGGGTCAGGTGGCTTGTTTTGTTGTATAAAGGAAGGAGATGAGCGAGTCATTGTGTGATCAGCTTTACAAAAAAGAAAGAGATAAAAGAAAGGAAAGAAAAAAAGGGAAAAAAGGGGTAAAACGAAGGGGAGAAAGTTTATAGGCTTTATGTGTGACTTTTTTTAATGCGTTTGCATGTACATTTTAATTGTCCTGAAATGGTAAAGTCACCTATCTCTGTATTTTAGGCTTATCTTTTGATTACTGATAGAAGCATTTTTAAAGCTGTTTATTCTTTAGTTCTCTAAGTACACTTATTGGTACCATCATTATCGCTAATGCTATTAAACAAACAAACAAAAAAGTAAAGTGCCAGTTGATAAAGTGTAAAAATGGTAAATTGATCATCCCAAGCATCCACAATGATTTGGATGTATACTATGATAAGAAATCTACAGTTTCTTTTTCTTTTTCTACTGTATTTCCATGCATAATATTACTTTTTATTCTTGTTTTCGAGTATAAAGCCATTAATATCGCCCACTAAATCACTTGGTAGTTATATCTGTGACTGAAGAAATAATTTCCATGCTATAAAAGCTAGTCATCCTTTCTTCCAATACTTTTAATACGACATGTGATTTAAAATAGTAGAAATTTATACGTAATGCATACTTTGATTAAACTGTAAATCTCTATTAATTAAACGTTGGGACGATTAAGAGAGAAAAATGTTGCATGTTACCGCCGCACATGAACAGAAGTGCAAGCTACAGACACTTATAACACGAATACGTGGAGTTACATTGGAGTTTTTGGAATAATATGCTGAAATATATAAGTTCAAATAAAAGAATGGGATCAGTCCTGAAACATAGAGTAAATACAGTGGGATACTAAATGCAGTTCGGAAAATTATTTCTCTTTGACTTGAGGATAATGATGTTTATTTTTCTTGAGCAAGTCAACAGATTCTTATTGGTGCACCAAAATATATAGGGTTGTTGAATTTTATTTATATAAAGGAGCGTCGTATCTACGCCTTTATTCAGAAAATTGCACCATTGCACTGGTATCAATAATTTTATAATAAACTGAATGAACAAAGATACGTTAGTTTAGGCAACACCAATAAATCACATTGCATTAACTACTAATCGCTATATTAGATGGTGTCATTTTGGTAAAATTTTATTTTCAAAGAGTTATGAAAAGTAAAAAGAAAAAAAATGAATGAGAATATATAAGAGTGTTGTGGGTGTATATGATATCTAGATCGATGAATTACAAACAAAAAAAAAAAGAAGACGGGGGGGGGAATGTTATATAGAAAAAGGTAAATCAGTTTACTCGACGGTAACAGACTTGGCCAAGTTTCTGGGGAAATCAACATCAACACCCTTCAAGATGGCAAGGTGGTAAGAGAGCAACTGGAGGGGAATGATGTTGACCAAACCTTGTAAACAATCACTGGTCTTGGGGACCTCGATGGTCTTGTGGTGATTGATCAAGTTTTCATCACCAGTGTTACAGATAATGATGGGGTTACCCTTACGAGCAGTAACCTGTTGAAGGGCGGATTGAACCTTGGGGTAGAGAGCATCCTGGGTCATGATCAAAAGAATGGGCATGTGTTCATCAATCAAAGCCAAAGGACCGTGCTTAAGCTCACCGGCAAAGATACCTTCACTGTGCATGTAAGAGATTTCCTTGATCTTCAAGGCACCTTCGAGACAAGTGGCGTTTTGGTAACCGCGACCCAAGATCAACAAACTCTTTTCGTGACCCAAGGTATCGACAGCCAACTGTTGGAGCTTAGAGTCGGTGGCAAGGACTTCCTTGATGTGACCGGGCAAGCGGTAAAGGCCCTCAATGATTTCCTTGCGTCTCTCGGTCTTGGAGGTGGTATCTTGAGAGAGCTGAAGGGCCATCATGACGAGGGCAATGTACTGGGAGGTGTAAGCCTTGGTAGAAGCAACACCAATTTCAGGACCAGCGTTAATGTGAACACCGCAGTGGGTTTCGCGGGAGATGGAGGAGCCAACAGTGTTGGTGACACCAACACAGAGAGCACCACGTTCCAAACAGTAGCGCATAGCCAAAATAGTATCGGCGGTTTCACCAGACTGGGAAACGAAAATGCAGACATCATCACGGAAAATGGGAGAAGATCTATCCAAAAAGTCAGAGGCCAATTCAGCTTGGGTACCAATTTCAGTCAATTCTTCAAAGATGGAGCGTGTAGCCAAACAAGAGTGATAAGAGGTACCACAGGCAATGAATATAATACGACGAGCGCGACGAATGATTTGAGTGAATCCGCGAAGACCACCCAAGGTAACCTCGCTGTTCTCAAAGTTGACACGACCACGCATGGTGTTGACGACAGACTCAGGCTGTTCGTAGATTTCCTTTTGCATAAAGTGGTCAAAGGAACCCTTCATGATCTCGGCAAGTTCAATCTCCAAGGTTTGGATGGAACGAGTAGCAGAAGTGGTGTCTTCCTTAGAGCGACGGACACGATGAATGTGGAGTTCTAAAAAAAGAAAAAAGCGCATCGTGTCTGAGTTTTAAATGCCCCAAAAATGATACTATTTATAAACCTTACCTCCATCAGCAATATGGGCGATATCGTCATCTTCCAAGTACAAGACGCGCTTGGTGTGCTCAACAATAGCAGAGGCATCAGAAGCCAAGAAGTACTCGATAGGTTGGGGCATACCATCTTCACTCAAGAAAGCTCTAGACTGAGAGCGGTTCAAGGCAGGGCGAGCCATATCTTGTCCCTCAACAGATGTAACTAATTGATTGATTAATTAACGCCAATCATTTTTTCACACTCCACTTTTTTTTTTCTTTTTTCTTTTTTTTTTTTACTCCTTATCATGTTTGATATTGTATACTTACAGGTGTTGTTTGTATCAGTGGGGTTACCATATTCAACGTCAACAAAGTCAACCTTGAGCTTCTTGGCAGTCTTGACACCAACCAAGAGAGGAGAACCGCGACGAGTGGCAACAATTTCATTGGGGAAATGGACGCTCTTGAAGATGAAAGCATAAGAACCTTCCAACTCCTTGACAACAGCCTTGACAAGCTCAGTGAAGCTCAATTCCTTGTTGTGGGAATCGTAGACATACTTTGTCAACTTGGCAACACACTCAGTATCGGTATCACTTTCAAAGACGTAACCCTTCTTTTCAAGCAAAGTCTTGATCTCCTTATAGTTTGTAATGATACCATTGTGTACAAGAGTGAACTCGTTGGTAGCATCTGATCTTTGAGGGTGGGAGTTGATCTGAGAAGGCTGGCCGTGAGTAGCCCAACGTGTATGAGCCATACCACAGTGACTGACAAAAGGTTGTTCAAAATCAAGAGGCTGTTCATCGACAAGCTTTCTCAAGGCAGCGACCTTACCGACCTGCTTCATGATGACAATATCATCGTTCTCACCATCAACAGAGAAACCTATTGTATATCAATCAGCAAAACTTGTTTTTTTTTTCCAATTTGGAAACCTGATGTATATTTATTTTAGACACTTACCAGCAGAGTCATAACCTCTATATTCCAAACGAGAAAGACCGTTCAAAAGGTTATCACAGATTTCGCGACGAGACTTTTCACAAAGGAAGTTACAGTAACTAAGAAGAAGAAAAAATGTATAAGTTTTTTGTCTTTAAAACATTGAATGATTTATATTTACCCAAAAATACCACACATTGTTTATAGTTAGGAAATATAAAGAGTATAAGTAGAAGAAGAAGAGAAGAAAAAAAGCAAGAAAAAGGCCAAAGAATTATTGGCTCTTTTATACATTAACGCCAAAATATCAAGGTCCGGTTCCGCGGATCCAGATTGGGGTTGGACTGACCCCCGCGGCCAAAAAAAGCATCAGCCAAATAAAAAATAGATTCCTCGGTCTCGATCTATTAATAAACATATATCTGGTCTCCCCCTTTTTTTTTTCTCATTCTAATTTTAAAATAGCGATTATAAGCTATATTTCCTTTTTCAGAAGTATTGAAGATGCTTTGCTTTTCATAGTTCTATTTTTTTTTGGCACGTTCATTTACTCAGGTTCCGATTCATCGAGATAAAGATTTTATTTTATTTTATGTTGATATGTGATACATTTTTTACGTGCACAGATTGACGTCAAATTAATAATTGCAAAATAAATCACGTTAATTATATATTTTTTTTTTTTTGGGCTCTACCAAGAGCCACTACCAAGCATCTGACTTTAAACTGATACCAATGTTTAAATACATATATGTACATCATCTTATCGATAACAAAAAACACCAGCTTGATTGGGATACAAAAGGGGGAGAGGGCGCTCGTACATTTCACTTTTTTTGATTACATGTCTGGCTTTTTTTTTTATTCTCACCCATACTTGCATTTCAAAGTGTCTTGATTTCAAATTCATTGGACAAGTTGGGTTTGAATTATGTGACTTTTTTAATGGGTACGATTTTATTTTTTTTCAGTTTATTCGACCAAGGGTGGACCCTCTAAATTGTTTGTTTGGTAATAACACGCTATGGACTTTTCACAATACTCTCAGGCCGAACAGGCACAGATCGCTGCCATGATGGAACATAAGCAGGTATGAACAATGGAACAAATGAGCCTTTTATATAAACTTGAGCGGGACGAATTCGTTGTGGATTTCATAAAGATTGACATTATGGCCCCCTTGTGACATTTAGATGAAGGATTCTGTCGTTCTTTACAACAACTTGGTTCAAGGCTGTTTTATGGACTGCGTCAGCGACTTTTCATCAAAATCATTGACCACAAAAGAAGTATGATATGTGATTGGGGGGGTGTAGTCATGGACAAATAATAACGTGTTGCGGTTACTTAGGAAGGTTGTCTTGGAAAATGTGCAGACAAGTTTTTCAGACATTCTGAAAGAATTGGTCTTCGCTTTGCTGAACTTCAAAGTGTAAGTTTTTTTTTTTGGCGAAACAAAAATTTGCATAAAGTTGTTGATTTTTTTTTTGGCTAGGCAAATGCTGGACAACAACAACAATAAAAAAGAAGATTCTGTAAAATATTTATAAATATAGCGACATTTCTATTTTCGGTTACAGTTATAGAATGAAATAAAATGTATAAAAAGGAGAATTATAGAGAGATGGAATACATCGCTTATGTATATCAAAGTGTTGGGTATGCCCTGTTTTTTAGTGTAACTCAACGTCATTATGCACGCTTGACACGTATCATGAAGAGAGTGAAAAAACATAAAGTGGAAAAAAAATAATCTCGTGTTAATATTGATTCAAGTTATCAAAGATATAAAAAGACCATTCTTTAAACGTGGTCCGATATGATATTTTTCTCGTTTTAAAATAAAACATGAGCCAAATCCACTATTTTGGATAAATGTAATTATAGAAGCCTCATTCGTAGTACAAGTAGCACAAAAATAACAAAAATAGGTCGACATCAAATATATCAAAAAAGTGATACAGAGCCAATGGTCAATGTTGATGATGGGTGGAAACGAGGGATGTACATTACATATATTGTTCTTGACCTTCGGTTAAATGGCACACCATCTAGTACATTTCAATTTTGCTCTTAAAAAAAAAAGACGCTATTCAAGAAAGAAAGAAAAAACGACTGTATTCCGCGGGATAGGGTAAGTAGGAAAAAAGAATGCCAAAGGGATGGATGGGTATTTTAAACATGTATGATTTATCGTTGTTTTGATTAAAACTATTAATCATTAAATTCAAGCTACGTAAATCTACTTTGATTGATTTAATTGGGAGTTTATTAATTATGGCGATGATTTAAAATTCTCTGGAGATTCTAATTTTTCAACTATTTCCGATCTTGCAAATCGTACAACTTGGGATTTTGCGATCTGAAAGAGTTTATTAATGTAAGCAAAAGACCATTAAAACTTGTTGGAGAAAAAGTAAAATAATGGGATAAATTCTATGTCTGTAGGTACATAAATGGATATGCAGGTGTATTATTGAGTGCATACATACATTACATGGTCTTTTAATAACTCTTTTTTCTTCTTTTCAAAGTTGCCAACTCAAGATACGAAGCTATATCACTAGAAAAAAAAAAAAACATTTTATCCCGCGTTATACATTTATCTTAATTATATATGATTTCTCCAGGACTAAATTCGTGATCCGCTCTCTTATTTCGCTTTCATTTGTTGCTGCATAATGAAATCAATTTACTCTCACTTGTATTTTATTTATAATTGAAATTGTCAGCTACTTGAGTATACACTGGCTCCTTTTGATAAATTTACCTGTCAGAGAGAGTATTCTCTCTCTTCAAAAGGTGTTAAAGCAAAGCTAAATCTATGGCATGGCATGCAGTCTGGCAAAATGATTAAGAGAGGAACTAAAAGTTCCCCGTAAATATTGAATCCATTCTGATGGTATTCCAAGTGCGATCTTTCTATCATATTTTGTAATTTTAGTTTATTAGACAATTAAAGAAAACCTTTTTTTTTTTTTTTTTTTTTTAA